>JBBBDQ010001810.1:2427500-2557500 GCA_037127315.1 Ascarosepion bandense
AGCAATTTGCAGTGTTGGGCAAACCTGTCTCTAGCTCAGCGTATTCTATGCTCAATGTCTTTATTACCAATTCTAAATCTGATCCATACACCGAAGTAATTGAAGATCAGAGATCATTCTTCTCTGAAAATGCTTGACTTGAGTCCTATTACTTTAAAATCATAGTAAAAGGATGTTGAAGGTTTTTGTTGATGAACATTCTCATCCCAGCAATGATGGTATATGTTGATGCAGGTAATCTACAGGGAATTCCAAACTGAATTCCGATATACACCTCATGACGGCCGGAGATCACGACTGTCGAAACGTTGTGATGACAATAAAGATGAGGACAGTAGTTCACATGTAAATAATGATAATTCTCAGAATTACAGTAAGATGCTATCTATTATTATTTTTATTATTATTATGTCATTTTTTTATCATATTTCGATTTCTGTTTTGGTCTCACTACCAACCAAGTCTGCGGGGAGACCTAAGGCAGGTCATGGTGTGTTGTTATGGCTCCATTTCATGTTTTTCTATCTTCCCTATCATCCCTAGCATTACATAGATAAAGTTTTCCTTAGTGTGGGGGCTGTACTTAATGAGACATTTTTTTGTATATCTCTTAAGCTGGGGTTTCCAGGGATTCTTTCAATATGTTGTTTTGTTCCATTTTTTATCATTCCAAGTGCACCTACTATCACTGGCACAACTCTTGTTTTCAATTTCCACATTTTTTTTATTTCAATTTCCAGGTCTTTTGACAGTTTTTCAAATTCCTTGATTGCTATGTTACAATCCGCTGGACAAGCCATATCAATTAATAGCCAAGTTTTCTCCTTCTGGTTTTTAACAATAATGTCTGGCCTGTTTGCTTCAATTTTTCTGTCTGTGTAGATGGTGTAATCCCATAGAATGGTTACATCTTCTATTTCTGTAACCGGTGTTGGGTGATGTTCATACCAGTGTTTGTTTACAGATTTTCCATAATGTTTGCACATTGTCCAATGTAAATATTGCCCAACTCTATCGTGGCGATTATTATTATTATTATTATTATTATTATTATTATTTCTATTATCACTATTATTATTTTTATTATTGTTATTATCACTTTTGTCATTTTTATCATAATTTAGATTTCTGCTATGGTCACACTGCTATGGTGGTGTGTTGTTATGGCTACATTTCATGTTTTTTCTATCTCCCATGACATTTTCAGTGTTACATAGACAAAGTTCTCCTTAGTGTGTGGGCTGTACTTAACAATTTTCTGTCACTTAAACCAGGGTTTCTAGGGATTCTTTCAATGTGTTGTTTTGTTCCATTTTTTATCATTTCAAGAGCACCTACTGTCGCTGGTACTATTCTTGTTTTCAATTCCAACATTTTTTCTATTTCAATTTTCAGGCCTTTGTATTTTGATAGTTTTCAAATTCCTTGGTTGTTATGTTACAATCAGCTGGACAAGCCATATCAATTAATAAGCAAGTTTCTTCTTTTTGGTTTTTGACATTGGTCTATTTGTTTAAATTTTCCTGCCTGTTTAAATGATGTAATCTCATAGGATGGTAACATTTATTTCCGGTGCTGGGTGATGTTCATACCAGTGTTTGTTTACATATTTTTCAAAGTGTTTGCACATTGTCTAGTGTAAATATTGCCCCACTCTATCGTGACAATTTTTATATTTATTTGGGGCAAGTACAGAACGTTTTGAGATTAAATGGTCTATTGTTTCTTGGCATTTGTCACAGAACCTGCATTTTGAATCCACATAATTATGTATAATATTTACCTGAAAGTTCCTAGTGAAAAGACTGTGGTCTTGCGCTGCAAGAACAAAGTCTTCACCTTCAGACTTTAATCCAGACTATAGTAACCATCGATGAGTATTAACTTTATCAACATTGGGTTTATTAGCACGTTCTTGATATTGTCCATGCAGAGGTTTGTCATGCCAGCGTTGTTTCATTTGTTCAAGTGATTTATACTTGGTTTTCTTTTTCGTACTTTTTGCTGTATCAGTTGATTCTTGACTTCTGTTTTGATTTTCTACAGAATCTACTAAATGTAAATCTTGTTTGTATTTACTGCCTTCTTTCATTATTGACTATTTTTCCTTTTGTATTCGTGTTGTTCGACTAATTGTATCATCCAGTCCTTTGTTGAATGTCAGTAAGCCAATAGTGTTTGTGATTTGTATGTCAATTCTAGCTGGAAAAAAACTTATTTTACGTTTTTTTATGTATAGAAGGTCTACACCAGCCTTCTGATGATGAATCTATGTTTAGAAAGAAGCTTTCTTGTCTCAGAATCCTTTCGTCTGATGTCATTTACAGTCCGGTCCAAAATTTTTTTTTTTTAATCGTATCACCCCTAGCAAGGCAGTAACGCCACTGATGCACAGGGGGGCTACGTAAGAGTGAAAAGATTGGAAAAGAGAAAGCCGGAAACCACATCCTAAACAGAGAACAAGGGATGAGCCTCTTAATCTGTTCAATAGACGTTGGTGGAGTGTGAACCGGGCGATAGATAGATCTATCTACTCCAATTGAAAAAAAAAAAAGAAACCAAAGTGAGAAGATTGGAAAATAGAAAGCCGGAAACTACATCCTAAACAGGGAACAAGGGATGAGCCTCTTAACCTGCTCAATAGACGTGGGTGGTGTGTGAACCGGGCGATAGATAGATCTATCTACTCCAAATAAATGCTGAAACTATATTGGACCATTGCGATGGTAAGGTTATTAATGGTCATAATTCTGTTCTGAGAATTCGATTTTTAATATCAGTCGTACCCTTCTATAATACTCTTTATTTACTCTTTCTTTCATTTTCTTATGGTGATTTTTTTTCACTCTCATTTACACCTAGGTACTTATAAGCTTCTTTCACTAAACCTTTTATTGTTACAGCAGGGTCTATACTAATAGACAATATTTGTTGTAGTGATCCACGTAAAATTAGCACATTTATCCATATTGTATTTCATTCCAATGTCTTCACTGAAGCATTTCACAGTCTGCAGAAGATCTTCCAGGTAACTATCAATCCTAGCATACAACTTTGTCACCCGTGTAAAATAGATGTCTTATTTTCTTTTGATCTATTTTATAATCATATTCAATCTTAAGTTGCTGGTCAGTGCTATTAGGGATATGCAAAATAGTAAGGGAGACAAAGAGTCACCTTGAAATATGCCTCGGTTGATGTTTATTTCACTATAGATTATAGATTCCGTTTATATCAGTGAGGTAAAGTGTTTTTTCCATATCAACATACATTGTTTGAAGAAATTGATGACAACGAGTAATATCGTGTGTATATTAAAAGAATTTACGATCCAATAACGTGGTTCACTATCGAATGTCGTACGATAATTTATCCAGGCAGTACTAAAATTTTTGTTTGCATTAAAGCAGTTTTCCAAAATCTAAACTTATTTATAAACGGAACTTTGTGTGTGTGTGTGTGTGTGTGTGTGTGTGTGTGTCTGTTATCTATAGACTCCGACACGGCTGAACCGATTTTCTTGAAAATTTACACAGTTGTACTATAATCGTCTGTGAGTGTTCTTAGCTAGGTTTTGTGTCGAGGTACCTCAAAAAAATATCGAAAATCGATAATCGAAAAAATCGGGTTATAGAAGGAGTGGTCCGATTTTAATTAAATTTGATACACTCATAGACAAAGACATAAGAAATGATATTCAGAAGTTTCAAGGTTGTAGTTCTTACAATAGTGCAGAAAATCGATAATATATATAAATAAAGGCAAGATGTTTGTGCGTGTGTCTGTTTATCTGCCTGTATGTCTGTATTTTTTTCAGCCCTTATATTTGAGTTTTTGCTTCGGGTTTGGCTCTAAGAAGGTATAATTGGTAATTCTTAGTCTCAGTCATGATACCATTTACTCAGAGGACTTATTTAGCCTTCAAAATTCAGTTTACGACGAAAAAGACTTATTTGATATCGATACCAGGAAATCAGAATTTGACTTACATCCATTCATTTTTCTTTCAGTCTACGGTTTCGCTTTAACTGGAAACAATTATTGCTTTTTCGTCTTTCGTGCTAACGTCCAAAGAGTCTGAGCTCCAGGAACATGGATTAGTTTTAAAGTTTTCATTACACCCGACCAACGTCGGGCTAGTATATATATAAAAAAGTAAGATGTTTTTATATATAAAGTAAAAGTAAGATGTTTGTATATATAAAAAGTTAGATGTTTGTGTGTGTGTCTGTTTATCTGTCTGTATGTCCTTTATGCAAATCCACAATTTTTATCCGATTCTCACCAAATTCACACAAATTTTCTTTAGGCTGAGTCTGAGCTCCAGGGCCATGTATTAGTTTTAAAGCTTTCATTACACCCGAGCAACACATGGCTATACTGCTAGTTATCCTATAAATAAGTAATTGGTCTTTACATTCGTAACAGCCACATTTGGAATTTGTTTGTTCTAGAAATAGTATGTCATTTCTTTCCAAGAAGAAATATGTCTGTTTTCTTAAAATAGATGCCAATAGATTGTTATTTGTGGGAAGACATGGTTCGATCTGTGGTTTTTCAGGATATTTGTGTAATTATTGTTGGACAGAAGAAAGGTAATTTCTTTGGTTATCCATGCCGGAATTTTAGTGGCATCGTTAACTATTTTTTGAAGACCTTTGGCTAATTTCTTTGTGAGCTGCATTTAAATAATATAGCCAAAAGTTAGGAATTTTATCTATTTCTGGGGATTTCCAATTGTGTGCTATTTTTTTCAGTGCACATTCAACATCCTCTTCTGTGATTCCAACCTATATTTGCTCTGCTTTATTTTTCATTCGTTTTATCTTTTGTGCAGTCCAGTTTGGTTACTTTGTTATCTTCTTTCGGGTAATGCCATATATTTCCAGAAATGTATAACCTCTTCTATTTTTGGAGGGACTGTCACTTCAATTCTTTGTTTACCTATTTCCCTGTAAAATTGCTTCGGTTTGAAAGAACTACTTGCAGAATCTTGATCTTAGCGTCTTATTCTTTGAATTTTCTTAGAGTCTTATTTTTTGAACCTTCATTTGTATTGTTTGCTTTATTTTTTTTTTAGTTGATAGGACTTCATTTTTATTTATTGTATTTTCTTTCGACTCTTCTGCCTTTTCCAGTCCTTAAATTTATTCCTGTTGCCGGTTCATCGAGTATTGATAATTCACTTCTAATTTGTTCGATTACTTTTTCTATTTTTTTCTTTTCTGTTGCTAAATAGTAGGTTTCTGTTTGGTTTCGGGTACACCGCTCGATCCACAGATGGGTTTGAAGCTTCCAGACGAAAATAAACAGAGTCTCACCTCAATACTGATCTCTCTATCAGCGCACGTCACCACTGTCCCAATGACACTGGCAGTCATTGTCTCGGACCCGTTTTATGGACAAAAAACATTGCCGACGCACCAATCATCGCCGTCGGCCTCGTTCTCACTCAGCATAAAAGGGCAGGTCGAAGAATATTCCTTTCTTTGACCAAACTTGCGAGGAGAGAGGACGCATCTGACGAAACGAACTGTCTAGCGTGGGTTTACGCACGCATTCATCACAACACAGCAGCCCGACAAGCAAAACACCTTGGACGCTTTGGCTCTGGTAAGTGTGAATGTTTATCGTCACATTTTCTAAGGTGGATCTTCATGTCTGTGAGACTGTCTTTGTTTTACTTTGATGTTCAATTTTTTTGTTACTGCTATTGCTGATGCATATTTTGTTTTATTGAGATTTATATGAGTGTCTTTTTCATCAAGAATTAATTTGAGTGCTGCATTGTAGAATTTAATATTTTTAGGTTACGTTTTGTTGGTTGTAATTTTGGGAGTTGTTATCGTTCCTCCATTTCAATATTTTATGCCTGATTTATATGGCTCTTGATTTCTTCCTTGGCTTCTTGTATACTATATTTGTTTTCCGTAAAATATTTGCCAAATACAGGTGGGGGATAACAGAATCAAACAAGTACAAAAATTTAAGTACCTAGGAAGTGTTCTAACAGGAGATGGAAAGTGCGACACGGAGATCCGAAGGCGAATTGGCATGGCAAAGGATGCGTTCCAGAAGATGAGCAAAATACTAACACGCAGGAAAATCTCAATAGAAACGTAGAAAAGAGTGCTAGACTGCTACGTGATGTCAGTTCTTCAATACGGCTGTGAATGCTGGACAATATCATCGAAAATGAGGACAAAACTGGAAGCGGCCGAAATGTGGTTCTACAGAAGGATGCTACGGATATCGTGTACTGAGCATACAAGCAACGACGAGGTGTTAGAATGGCAACAAAAAGGAAATTGATGCTGAGCATCAGGAAGAGACAATTGAAGTTCCTGGGACATGCAATGAGGAAGGAGAGCCTGGAGAATCTGATACTGACTGGACAGATAGAAGGAAGGAGAGACAGAGGAAGGCAGCGGATAACATATTTGCAGGGACTGATCAGGTGGATGACGGAACGGGGATTGCCAGGAGCAACAGGAGCAAACATACTAAGAGCCACAAGGGATAGGGAAACGTGGAGAGCCATGATCGCCTACGTCCTGAAGGGACAGGGCACATAGAAGAAGAAGAAAATATTTATGTTCAGTATATCTCGAACTCGTTTTATTGCAGTCTTGTAAACGATTAAGAGCACAACTTTCCAACACTTCTAAACCTTCAGCATTATCTTCTCAGTGATTTGTGTGTATTCCGGTTTCTTCATTATGACTTGAGTGACACTACTTTTTTTTTCCCATTCCGGTTCCCTTTCATGTCTTGTTGATTCGTCTATTCTGGTCGCAATTCTTTTTATTTCTTTAATTTTAGCCTCTGTCAGTCGGTTATTTCGCATGATGTGCCTTCCTTTATTGGATAGTCTATTTTTTGTCAGCATGCTTTCTAGTTGTTTATCCACTCTTTTGTTGCCAGTTGGCGAGTTATGTTTTTCTGAGATTTGAGTAACGCTTCATGGAATTCAGTCGTAACGACTTTGTAGTCCCCACGAGGCCATTTAATTTTTTTTCTTTTTTAAATGTACGGTTATGGATCTAGACGGAGAATTTGCAGGGCTATCACTGGAAATTTTCCGTTAGTAGAGACATGAAAATTATTTGTTCCTATGGCAGATTTTTCGACCTCAGGTAGGTTCCCTACTGAGTGACGGGCTCCCTGTTTATCCACTGGATTTTTGTTTCTATTTTTAATTCTCATATTATTCACACGAGTGATACACGGGTTCAAAAATTCACCCATAGTTTCTCGGCACATTAGGTAACGGTATTTTACAAACAGGGTGCAGAAGCTTGTAGAAGATCGTTTGCGACCTCATAACGACCTCATTCACTTCATCGGCATGATTAACGCCTTGAGTTGCTGTTCGGAGTTTTCCTTCTCCTAAACAAGATAGATAGATAGATAGATAGATAGATAGAGAGAGAGAGAGAGAGAGAGAGAGAGAGAGAGAGAGAGAGAGAGAGAATGGTAATTTTTTCTTTTCATCAATCTTTTTTTTTTCTTTTTTACTCTTGATCAGATGAGTTGTTAATTAAAAAAATATTCTTGCTACCATTGCTAGTCCTTACTTCTAAATATTTCTTTTGTTTAGTTTGATATTTTGTTTAACATTTGGAATTCACTGTTCGCTTTTCCGGTGCGTCTTTGGATCTCATTATCGTTTTTCCGTCGTGTGTTTTATTCATGTAAAATTGTTCAGTAGGCATGCGACAGTTTATCGTAGATTATCGTGCAAGAGCAGGTAGAAAAAAAGTTTGTATTAAGTGACAAAAAATGTAAAAAACAAAATTGCTGTTGAATATTTCTACTTTAGAATTTTCAAATATTAAATGTTATGTGTAAGTGTAGGCAAACGTTTTAGTGACAATGTTATAAGGACAAAAAATAAACAAGCAAACAAAAACAAAACAAATATAAAACAACAACAATGGAACTGGATTTCAAAACGTGATAAAATCTAGAAAAAATATAATTTTATTTTTCTATTTCAAGTTTACTTCTTTTTACGAATTATAGATTGTAGATCTATCGAGGTAGATTGTAGACAAGGTACCTACTTTAATTCCACGAAAAAACAGCATAGCATGATGTAAAAAGACCAAAAACTAAAACATTTTTATCATCAAAATGCTTATATTATCGTTAAAAAAAAAGGAATTTTTAAAATTATGTTTAAAAACTTTTAAATCCTTTCTAACACGTTCAAAATTTTGGTTATAATTGTTGCTTTGCATCAGGGGTGTACCAAAATCTATAATCGATATTTCGGCGCTTGTTCTAGTGAAAACCACATTGATTTAGAAATTCTTGCAGAAATCAGATAATTGTTGGATTTTAATGAAACTTTCAGGACTTATTCACAAATGAATGAAATTATGAAATTATCATTTTTAGAAAATCTCAGTAAAAATATATATTCTTTTACATCTGTTACCCCGACCACTTAATTTCATGAAACTTCTAGAAATTGACTACAGTCCACAAACTTTGTTGTATTAGTTAAATGCAAAACTCCTTGAGAAATGTAAATCATTTATTATTTTTTGCTTCGAATAGTAAAATAAAAATGCAATAAAGCTGTCATTTTTTATTTAGATGAGCTTTTATTTGATTTTATAAATAATATATATTTAGGACAGTATAGTCTGAGGAAAACTTTTTCGATGAATATAAATTTTTACAAGAATTGTTTTCATTTTTTTTTTAATTATAATAATTTATAAAAATCAAACAATTTTTTAAAATTCATCAAATCAACGTCTGTATTAGGTTATTAAGTCATTAAGTGAAGACAGTATTTACTAATCGAAAACTGAAAAGTTTAATACAAATTATCACTCACTAAGATCCTTAGATTTTTAATTTTTGTTTATATAGAAAATATAGGTTTTGGGAGAAATAATAAAAGAAGGGTCAAAAACTACAAAGGGTAGAGGCATGTAGAGGGCCGTAATCGCCTATGTTCTGAATGGACATGGTGCACAGAAAAAGAAGAAACTATGTCTGGCATGTCCGGAGATAGCTCAACCGAATGAATAAAATAGCTTTTATTAAGTTTTCTACTTTAAAATATTTAATTTCTTAGAAAGGAAAAAGGGTTATGGAATGTGCTTTTCTTCGTATTTTATCAGTTCAGCAGTAGTCGTTTATTTGGAATACTGATTTTTCAGTGCGCCCACGTCGCTACTGGATGTAACACAAGGTCAGTTTAAAGTGGGTTTAGCAGCAATAACACAGGAAAAAAAATTCAAGTCCCTTGACACTCCTCCATTTTGAGGACGCCTTTGACGATGGACAGTAAACCAAGATTTCTTTCCTAAAGAGAGGTAATACTTTGTGGGATGCCACCTTTGCACTTCAGGGAATATATATATTTCAGTTTCAGAAAGGATTTTTTTGTTGCTGAGGTGACGTGTTATCCTCTGTGGGGATTTCATATTGAAATGGTCATTCAACATCCTTGAATTAATCCAATTTAATTTTTATATATATATATATATAGCACCTAATGAGCCAGGCAAACCTACCTAGGTTTCACCTAAACGGATCACCAAAAATAGTTTCTTTTTCTTCTGTGTACCATGTCCATTCAGAACGTAGGCGATTATGGCCCTCCACATACCTCTACCCTTTGTAGTTCTTAACCCTTCTTTTATTATTTCTCCCAAACACTGCTCTGCTGGCTTTGCCTGATGATCCGTTTAGGTGAAACCTAGGAAGGTTCGACTGGCTTATTAGGTGCTATTTAGTTTGCTCTACCTTTGTATTGAGCGCTTTCTGTTAGATGGTTACTCACGTCGGGTTTTTTCTTTGGTCTTCGTGCTGATTTCGGTCCGAACACTTTTGACTGACTTTCATGCCCTAAGCCCTTTCTTTTTTTACACCATTTTTTTCTTCGTTCAATAGTTTTCAAGGAAGGTTTTCGAGACGAGTATAATTATAATCACGTATATATATATATATATATATATATATATATATATATATATATATATATAAAGATAAAGCGTGAGAGGTATACAGAGAGAGAGAGAGAGAGTGAGTGAGAGAGAGAGAGAGAGAGAGAAAGAGAGTAATAAAATGCATGTTTATTAGTAGTATAAATTTATTGTTGTATATTTATTACTAGTATTAATTGTAGGTCTGTTATTTTGCATCGAGCACTTTTTATTACCGCTAGCACTCACTCTGCACTATTTTATACACACCCACACCCACCCACCCACACACACACACACACACACACACATATGCGAATGTGGGTATGTGTGTATCTGTGGGTGGGTGGGTATCGGCATATCTGTTAGTATCGAAGATCTTATTAGAATAATAGGCAAGAAAAGTCATTAGTGTCGATTGTTTGGATTTTTATCTCAATTGCTTATCTCAGTCCTCTAATAATGGAATTGAGTATGTAAGGAATCCAGTCCTTCTTGCCTTTTGTCTCGCCGCAAATCATTTTAACAAAGTCATTTTCTTACAGAGACGATGCAATAATAGATTGGGAAGTAATTTCATGCAGAAACAGATCACTCCCCTATAGTTACTTGCTATACGATAGCATCAAAACAGTTATTGTTAATCTTTCATATTTTAATAAATTAATTTGAAATCAGTGATCTGATTGTTCCTCGAAACGAGTATAAAACCCTACACTTATGAGTTAATGAAGTTCATCTAGAAATATTCTGGGTAACTAAACAGATACATAACTGGTCGGGTGCTCCTGCTATCCACCTAGGTGTCCTTGACAAAATCCAACGGAGAATCTGTAATGTGATAGATCCCGACTTGGCAGCTCAGATACAATCACTTTCTCACCGGTGCAATGTGGCTTCCCTGTGTCTCTTTTACAAAAACTTTCACGGTTTCTGCTTCGATGAACTTAGCTCACTGGTGCCTCCCTATATATAAATTTACTCGAGCCACAAGATTAGCAACTGGGTCCCACCCTTTTACTGTGAAACTAATAAGATGTAAACGCAAAGTCTACTTCCTCAGCTTCTTTTCTCGCATTTCCCGCCTGTGGAATTCCCTACCATTTACTTGCTTCCCCGACAGCTACAATCTCCAAGAATTTAAATGTAAAGACAATAGACATCTTTCTCACTAACCTGCATCCTCTCTCTCATGCTCCTTTCTCCGTCCACTCCAATCTCATCATATATATTCATATTCTCATGCTTCTCTTACACACTTCCTGACACCCCCTATAACTTGTCACTGTTTTTCAGAAATTATCTTCTATGTAGCTCCCTGCAAAACAGTGGCAGTAAAAGGCCTTGCTTGGGGTGAAATGATTATAAAAAATTACAGATAAGTAATAAAATCCTTGGTTTTTAGCTCTATATTAACGTAATGCAGACAGGCTAAAGAGAAATGGCTCAACGACAAATGCACAGAGACAGAGAGATTGAGCAGGACTAATAAAGCAGACATGCATAAAGAAATAAGAGAACTGTCTTGACAAAAAAACAAAAAACAAAAAAAAAAAAACTGCTCCTCAACAGGGTGCATAAAATCCAAGGATGGAACAATAATATTGGAGAAAGAGGAAATACTCCAGCGATGGGAAGAATATACACAAGATCTTTTCCACAACAAGAGAGAGCAACTAATAATACACAAATATGAGAACAGACTTGAAATATTAAAGTCCGAAGTGGAAGCTGCAATGGCCAAACTGAACAGAAACAAATCAGCTGGTCTAGACGGCATTGTAATAGAACTGCTGATAGCCCTGGAAAAATTCGGCATAGAGAAAATAACAGAAATAATAAATGAAATTTATAATAGTGATGTAATACCAGACGATCTCTGCAAGTCAATTTGCATAGCACTGCCGAATAAGCTAGGTGCAAACGAGTGCGAACTACACCGAGCTATCTGCTTAATGAGTCATATCACAAAACTGATCGTCCAAATCGTTATGAATAGAGCGAGAAGCAGAATCAGGCCAGAGATAGGACAAGAACAGTGCGGGTTCGTCGAAGACACTGGAACAAGGAACGACATAGTTATGATTTGGATGCTCTCCGAATGGCAATAAAAATAAAGAAGGACTTGTACCTATGTTTTATCGATTATGCAAATGCGTTCGACAACATAGGCCAAATAGAATTGATGGAGATGCTCAGCAGCGTCGATATTCTTTGGAAAGACATAAGAGTAATTAAGAATTTCTACTGGCAGCAAACTGCCTGCATACGTACAGATAACGAATTCAGCAGATATACAAAGATAAAAAGGGGCGTAAGACAAGGATGCGTCTTTTCACTGGATCTATTCAACTTATACAGCAAGACTATTTTGAGGATCCTAGATGTTATATCAGGATTTGTAATCGGAGGCCACAATTTAAATAACATAAGGTACACAAATGATACAGTGCTGATCGCAGACACAGAAAGGAAACTACAAGAACCCCTACAGAAGATAGGTGAAAAGAGTGACAAAAAAGGAATGCAAATAAACTTTAAGAAAACTGAATGCATGCTGATCATCAAAAAGAGCAGTCCAAACTGCCAAATACAGGTGGGGGATACTAAAATCAAGCAGGTACAAATTTTTGAATACCTAGGAAGCGTTCTAACAGAAGACGGAAAGTGAGACACTGAGATCCGAAGGCGAATTGGTATGGCGAAGGACGGGTTCCAGAAGCTTAGTAAAGTATTAAGAAACAGGAAACTTTCACTAGAAACAAAGAAGAAAGTACTAGATTGATATGTGATGTCAGTTCTTGAATATGGCAGTGAATGCTGGACAATAAATTCAAAGATGAAGGAAAAATTGATGTAGCTGAAATGTGGTTCTACAGAAGGATACTGCGAATATCATGGATCGGGCATGTGAGCAATGATAAGGTTTTAGAAAGGATGGAAACAAAAAGGAAATTAATATTGAGCATCAGGAAGAAACAACTAAAGTTTCTGGAACATGCAATGAGGAAAGACAGCTTGGAAAATCTGATACTAACAGGCCAGATAGAGAGTAAAAGTGACATAGGCAATCAGCGGATAACATATTTGAAGCGCCTGATACATATCTATCTATCTATCTATCTATCTATCTATGTGTATACGGCTACTCATATATACATACATGTATATATACACACATGTATATATATATATACACATATATATATGCATGCATATATGCACACATATATATATATATATATATATATATATACGTATATAAACGTATATATGCACTCACAAATATTTATATATATGCATATATATGTATATATGCGCTCAATATATATATATTTAAATATATACGTTCATATATACATACTCATATATATATGCATATATATATACACTCATATATATATATATATATATATATATATATATATACCCCTGAACTCTCCTCTGTCCTCTCTAAACTCTACAACCTCTATCTACCTCCTGCTTTCCTGCCTGCTGGAAGTCTTCTTCTGTGCTTCCAATATTTAAGAACACTGGTGAACCCTTGGACCCCGCAAACTACCGCCCTATCAGCCTTCTTCCGATCTTTGGCAAAGTGTTCGAAGCCATTATCAAAGCCGAGGTCGTTCAACATCTCACAGCCCACAGGCTACTCCCGGACAAGCAATATGGCTTCCGCTTCACAAGGTCCACTGCTGATATGCTAACGACCATCACCGAGTATATATATCGGGTTCTCGACAAGAATGGTGAAGCGCAAAACCGTCGCCTTGGACATATCTAAAGCGTTCGACAGAGTATGGCATGCCGGCCTTCTACAGAAACTGCGAAGCTACGGCATAACTGGACTTTTGTTGGGCCTAATCCAGTCATTCCTCTCTAACCGTAGTCTGAAGGTGGTATGTCCCCCATGGCTCCATCTTAGGTCCTACGCTCTTTCTAATCTACATCAATAATCTCCCCGATGCCATAACATCCCAAGTAGGTATGTACGCCGATGATACCACAGTTTACTCTCACCTCCATAAAAAATCTGGTGTTGGTGACAAGGCAAACCTCGCTGTCGAGCTTGAAAAGGACCCCCAAACCGTGGTTGATTGGGGTAAGAAATGGCTCGTAAAATTCAATTCTTCCAAAACGAAGCTGCTGTCAATTAACCACCACAGACAACCGCACCTCCTCCCCATTAGCATGGAACAGGCCTGCCTCCCAGAGAGTAAAACACTACGCTTGCTCGGCCTGACACTCTCAGCGGACCTCAAGTGGAATGACTACGTCGAATCCATTGCTAAATCCGCAGCTATGAAAGTCGGCTCTCTGTGCAGGGCCCGGAAATTCTTTCCGCCTGAATCTATCCTGCACATATATAAATCTACCATCCGCCTGTGTATTGAATACTGCTGCCACATCTGGTCGGGTGCCCCTGCTGTTCTCCTCGGGCTTCTTGACAAAATACAGCGGAGAATCTGTAATGTGATCGATACCGACTTAGCTGACCGCCTGCAGACACTCTCTCACCAGCGTGACGTGGCTTCCCTGTGCCTCTTCTATAAGTACTTTCATGGCTTCTGCTCGGATGAACTTAAATCACTGGTAGCACGAGATACTAGATTGGCAACTAGGTCCCACCCCTTTACAGTGAAACCGATGAAATGTAACCGCTATTTCTACTCCAACAGTTTCTTTTCTCGCACTTCCCGCCTGTAAAATTCCCTTCCGTATGATTGCTTCCCCGACGGCTACAACCTCCAGGAGTTTAAATGTAAGGTCAATAGACACCTCCTAACAAACTAACTCGCACCCATTCCCTCCAACACTCTCCCTACGTACCTCCTACTCGTCTATCACTCTCCCTCTGACATTTCCTATACGCAATCGCTCTATGTAACCCCCTGCGGTATAGTGGCAGTGGACTGCCTTGCTTGGGGTGATATGATTAATATATATGTATGTATGTGTGTGTGTGTGTGTGTGTGTGTGTGTGTGTGTGTGTGTGTGTGTGTGTGTGTGACACTATCTTCCGCTGGTATATTTTATTTTGTTTGGTTTAATGCAACGGAGAGAGAAGAATTTTATTAGTGGTATTATTAGTCGTGCTTTATTGTAATTCGCAATGTGAGCTTATGTACGATTTTAATTCTATCATGTACTTGAAAAATCCGGGGAATAGATAAATAGCTGACAATTTAACAGAAAGAGAAGGAAATATAGTTTTCTTTCTTTTTCATATACGATACGGCTTATTTTGGGACAGGTGGAAATGACAAAATGGTTGCAGTCATTACAAAATGTCAGGATTTACTTGATGAGGTCAGGTAGGGTTAAATCCGCAACAGTTGTTCCTGGGAACAGAACTTGTGGAAATTGAAAAATCTAAGGATGATGTAATTGAAAGAAAGGAGACAGAAAGACATTACGCCATGTGAGCTGTTGATATTTTATTCGTCGAGCCATGTCTCCCCGCAAATCGTGTGGGTGGAAAACAATCTCATTGGTCAAAAGCTTTGAGTCGGCCAAATCTCCTGAGAGGATTGAGGATGGTTATAAAAATCCGGACTCGGCAAGAAAGATCAGTAGTTTATGTGGGTCGAAATTTAACGACTGTGAAAAAGGGTTCCCAACTGGGGGAGCCATGACCTACGGCTGGTCGCCTACCACAGAACTTATGACTAAAGAATTAATGTCGAATGAAGCCTGTCGCCGATTAACTTAAAGAGTTAATGTTGGATAATGCGCCTTAGATAGGAATCCTGAAAGAACGTTATTATGGAAGAATTGAAATTTCTAATTCCTCGTTCGTTCTACTTTGGTAAACACCGTTAAACTCCGATAAGAACCCGAAAGTACTTTGTTGTTTTAAAAGTTGCATAGAGAAAGTGCTACATACAATTTCATATATATTTTCATATATATATATTTTGTCATGAATATATATATTTTCAGATAAATATAAATATATATATATTCTCATCTATAACTATTCTCATTTATACCTATTTTCATATATATATATATATATATATATATATGTGTGTGTGTGTGTGTGTGTGTGTGTGTGTGTGTGTGTGTGAATAAAAACTTCAAAGGAAAACTTATATTCGATTTATCCATGAAAAAATTTAATATTACACGAGCAATATAGCCCGGCGTTGTTTGGGTGTAATGAAAGCTTTAAAACTTATCTATGGTACCGGAGCTCAGACTCTTTGGACGTTGGCACGAAAGACTAAAAGACAATAGTTGTTCCCAGTCAAAGCGAAACCGTAGATTAAAAGAAAAATGAATGGATGTAAGTCAAAATTTGATTTTCGGTATCGATGTCAAATAAGTTTTGTGTCGCAAATTGAATTTTGAAGGCTAAATAAGTCCTCTGAGTAAATGATATCACTGCTGAGACTAAGAACTACAATTATACCTAGTTAGAGCAAAACCAGAAGCAAAAACCAAAATGAAAGGGCTGAAAACCTGATTTTGATCAGACCCGATAGGATATCGGGGTATCGATTTCTAATATCGGAGTCAAATAAGTCATCCAAGGGTAAACTAACCTAAGTAAGTCTTTGAAAACTTATCTTATCCATCGGGAGTAAAATTCGAGAAAATGAGCCATATTGATGGCTGAATATCGGTTTTTGATTAGAATATCGGGGGTATCGATTTCCGATATCGGGAAAAATGAGTCGTCTGAGAAGATCTACTAATGTTTCAGACTAAAAACTATAAGTTTACCAAGTTAGAGCAAATTCTGCAGCAAGAAACATGATGAATGAGCTGAAATCTTGATCTTGATCAGACCTGATCGGATATCGGGGTATTTCTTTCGGATATCGAGGGGAAATCGGAAAAGAATAAGTAGCCCATGACCTGACTGGAAGCTTAAAGACTATTTGTGTGAAGCTTGGTTAGAATCGGATTAAAATTGTGGATTTGTATACAGACAGACACACACAAACATCTTGTCTTTTATATATATATATATAGAAAATTGTTGAATAGTCTAATCTTTGTTTCCAATAATTGATCCTGTTTTTCTTAATTTAGTTTCTGGAATTTATCTTTCTCTATTTCATTGCGTCTTCAGATTTCGGTACCATATTTACCTTTGTCTGTTAATACAATTCCTGATTGTTAAATGTTTTTACTTGGTGTACTTTGTTGTTTCCTATTTGTAGTTCGCAGCATGCGTTGCCATTTATACTTACAATTTTTTTTTTAATCTTTCATTAATTTTAATAGGAGTATTGGAAACTCCTACGCCTGCTTAAAACTTCAGAATCATTCTCTAAGAGAAGGAAATCAATGATCTGCTACGCAGATGACGCTGCATGTCTTATATTTCAGGCTGTTGGGATAAAATGGAAATGACGAATAAAAATAAAAACAAATATACTGTAAACCGAAAAAAACAACCTTTATACACTCACCGTCTCAGAACAAGTATTGAATAGATTGAAGCAATGAATTCCACGTGCGTGTCATCTTGTAACCAGGTTCTATTCAAAAGTGGTGTGCTCGTCTTCACAAACAAATGTAGTAACTCAATTGTTATTTAAGCTGTAGTCCTTTATAGACGAAATAAATTAGCTTCCCCTAAAAGTATTGAAAGCAAGAAAATTGAATACAAGGTGTGAAGAGAAAGAGAGAACAATGGGTGAGTTACACATCGGGAACGTCAAAATCAAGCAATGTTCGACTATTTGGTAGTGTGGCAACAAACGATAAAATAAATGATATCGAAATTCGAAGATGCTTATGAATAGTTCAGGGACAAGGAAACGAGGGAAGCCATGATCGCCTACGTCCTGAAGGGACAGGTCACACAGAAGAAGAAGATTAACGGAACAAAAAACAAAATTAGAAATGAAGAAATGATTGCCTGACTGGTACGTAATACCTTCTTCTATATGCCGTGTTCTTTCGGGACGTAGATGACCATAGCCTTCCACGTCTCCCTATCCCTGGTGACCCTTAACACGATTTATCCTGTTACCGTACCCAAACCTCGCTCTGTCATCCACTTGCTCAACCCATCAAGTATGTTACACGCTGCTTTTTTCTGTTTTGCTTTCTATCTATCTGACTTGCGAGTATCAGATTCTTTAAGCCCTCTTTCCTCATTACATGTCCAAGGAACTCCAGCAGTCTTTTCCTGATGTTCACTATTTTGTTTTTTAATCGTTTCACCCCAAGCAAGGCGGAAATGCTACTGATATGCAGGGGGGCTACATAAGTGTAAAAAGATCAATTAGAAGAGAGTGAAGAGGAAGACCAACCAGTTAGAAAGGAGCAATAGAAAGATGAGAATGCAGGTGTGATGACAGTTTCAAAGGTGGAGAGAAAGGAAAGGATATATGGGGTGGGGAAAGAGCTAGAGTCAAGTGGTTAATAGATGAGTATTGGCTTTGCATTTAAATTTCTGGAGGTTGTAGCCGTCAGGAAAGCAAGAATATGGGAGCGAGTTCCACAGGCGGGAAGTGCGAGAGAAGAAGCTGCAGGAGTAGAATTGTCGTCTGCATTTGGCTAACCTAACTGTGAATGGGTGGGACCCAGTTGCCAGTCTGGTTGTACGAGTAAACACCTGTTGAGGAGGCATCAGTGACTTAAGTTCGTCAGAGCAGAAGCCATGAAAGTATTTATAGAACAAAGGGAGGCCACATTTCCTCGGTGGGGAAGTGGCTGTAGTCGAGCTACCAAGTCAGTACAATTTCCTTTTCGTTTTTGTGCTTTCCAAAACCTCATCGTTGTTCACATGCTCGATCCGTGATATCCGTAACATCATTCTGTAAAACCATATTTCAGTTTCTTCAAGTTTTTCCTTCATCTTTGATGATATTGTCCAGCATTCACTGCTATAATGAAAAAAAAAAGATATAATATAACAACCCAGTACCCTTTTCTTTGTTTCCAGCGAAATCTTCCTGTTTCTCAATATTCTATTCAGCTTTAAGAATGCGTCCTTGGCGATTTCTATACGCCTTCGGATCTGTGTCTCAATGCCCAGTTTAATGCAATTAAGCTTTGTTCAAAAGTGTAAGAAATTCAAATTAAAAGCCAAATGAAATGCCAATGTAATTGTTTCAAAGAGTAAAATGAAATTCCTTTCTCCCTTGATGTCTGAATTTATTTTTTAACAATATGCACTAGATAAAAAATCCGCGGATTCCTTCGTTTAATTAAGATTCCTTTTTCGTTTAACTTATATAATTTTTCTTTAGTTTCAAATGAAAAAAAAACTCTTGCTTGACACAGAAAGACTTGATCAATACATTCAAAGTTTAATAGAGAATTCCATTAAGAACTTCAGCAACAACAAAACATACAGTTAAAAAGAAACATTTGAGAAATCAACAAGATTATCTTCTCAAGAGCTCCTTATATTACAATCAAGTAATTACATTACGACAAATCAATGCCAAACTAGTAACGATTATTGGCAACAAACTTGAGAAGTTCTTGTGCGTCAGAGAAAAAAACTAAAAAAAGAAGAATATACCATATTATATTCACATTCCAACAGATACGCCGATTGTTAAATTGAACGAAAAAAGTAACACTTAACAAAAGAGAGCTTAAAAATCAGTGAGAATTTTACATAGTTGATCTGTAGATACATTCGCCAATCATAAGACATAGAAATGTAAACAGCTTAGAACTCTGAGGCTCTACCGACTTCATATTTCTAAACTAGCAACTCTATTTATGACAATTTAAGTAATTAAATTTTAGCTGATATTTTTTTCTTTTACATATTTTGCCATGTATTATAACGTTATGTGCGTATAACCGTATGTGCGTTGTGGTGCAGTGGATATCGGCTCGGAACGAGAAATCGGGGAGCCGAATTCGAATTCCAGCCGAATTCATTGCATTCACTTACGCGCAAATACCCTTGGGAAAGGTATTAATCCGCCTATTCCTTCCAGTTATGGGTTAAATAACAGGACAGATTGGGTTCTATAGCCTTGGCAGGCAACCAGTCTACCGCAGAAAGCAATGGCAGCCTACTGTGGGATAATCTTCTGCCCAGTCAGTCTCGAAAGAGACATGATCGCCGAAGCGTGTATCACGTATGGCACTTAACTGACTGATTATAACGTTTCACTTAGGTCCTTAGTATTTGAAGACAATAATAATAATAATAATAATAATAATAATAATAATAATAATAATAAGAAGAAGAAGAAGAAGTTAAACCAACTATTAAAAAATATGAAAAAGAAATCCAACAATAAAGCACTTGAACAGAAGAAAAAACGCTGGTAAATCAAACCTCTGCGTGGCCAATATCAAGAACATGCTAATAAACCCAATGTTAATAAAATTAATACTCATTGATGGTTACGTGCATCTGGATTAAAGTCTGACACTGAAGGCTCTATTCTTGCTGAGCAAGACCAAAGTCTTTTCACTAGGAACAGGAACTTTCAGGCAAATATATATAATAATGTGGATCGAAAATGCAGGTTCTGTGATAAATACCAAGAAACAATAGGCTATCTAATCTCAGGATGTTCTGTACTTGCTCCAAGTGAATATAAAAATCGTCACGATAGAATGGGGTAATATTTACATTGGACAATGTGCAAACACTATGGAAAATATGTAAACAAATATTGGTATGAACAACACACAGTTACAGAAACATAAGATGTCACTATTCTATGAGATTACACCATCTACACAGAAAAATTGAAGCAAATAGACCGGACATTATTGTTAAAAACCAAAAGAAAAAACTTGCCTGTTAATTGATATGGCTTGTCCAGCGGATTGTAAGATAGCAACCAAGGAATTCGAAAAACTATTAAAATATGAAAACCTAGAAATTGAAATAGAAAACATGTGGAAATTGAAAATAAGAATCGTACCGGTGATAGTGGGAGCACTTGAAATGATAAAAAATGGAAGAAAAAAACACATTGAAAGAATCCCTGGAAACCTCAGCTTAAGAGATATACAAAAAATTGTCTTTTAAGTACAGCCCACACAGTAAGGGAAATTTTGTCTATGTAACGATAGGGATGTTAGGGGGAGATAGAAAAAAAAAACGAAATTGAGCCATAACAACACACCACGGCTTGCCTTAAGTCTTGATGAAGACTTGGTAGGTAGTGAAGATATAGCAGAAATCGAATTATGATGAAAAATAACAATAATAATAATAATAAAACAATTCATTAATAGACTTTAAATTTAAGTGAGTCTGCCGAAACGTATTTGAGAGGAAGGATATAATTTAATCATCAGCTGGTGTTACTTTATAAATATTTTTTATGGAGAAAATTTCCATTTATATCCTAGTAACGTAACTCGAAGAGTCCATGACTTACTAGGCAGAAGATTTTCCCGCAGTAGGCTGCCATTTCTTTCTGTGCTGGACTAGTTGCCAAGCAAGTCTATAGAATCCAATCTGTCCTGCTACTGAATCCGTATTAACGTCAGTCAATTATTTGTTGTATGTGATACACGCTTGGGCGATTCTGTCTCTTTCGATCCATGACTAACTAGGCATAAGATTTTCCCGCACTAAGTTGCCATTTCTTTCTGCAGTAGACTGGTTTCCAACCACGCCTACAGAACCTAATCTATCCTGCTATTTAACCCATAGATTTTAGAAGAAGTGATGGATCAATACCTTTCCCAAGGTTTTTTGCGCATAAATTAATGCTACGATTTCAACTGGAATTTGAACTGGACTCACCGATTTCTTATTTAATATCAGTCAGTTAAGTGCCATACGTGATACAAGCTTGGATGATCATGTCTCGAAAGAGACATGACTCACTGGGCAGTTGATTAACCCGCAGTAGGTTGCGATTGCTTTCTGCGGTGGACTGGTTGCTAGCTAAGGCTATAGAACCCAATTTGTCCTGTAATCAAGGCTATAGAACCCAATCTGTCCTGTAAGAGGACAGAGACGGATTAATACATTTATCAGAGATATTTGCGCGTAATTGAATGCAAGGAATTCAACTTGAATTCGAACTCGGCTCCCCGAACTCTCGTTCCGAGCCGATATTCACTGCACCATAACGCACATCCACAGAGATATATTAAACAATAAAGTTAGTTTTATAAGTTATTTGATTTACATTTTACTATTATTACGTTGGAAACCAAAGAAGGACGACTGAACTCTTGTCTAATATCAGTCCTCTATCTGGTATTGAATGCGAGGAAATCTCACAGATGAAGAGAGGGACATAAAGCAACAGAAATATGGTTCTACAGAAGGATGCTGAGGATATCATTGGAGCAACGATCAAGTTTTAAAGAAAATGGAAATAGAAAGGAAACTTATACTTTACAGCAGGAAGAGAGAGTAGAAATTCTTAGGGCATATAAAAAAGAGGGCTTGGAAAATTTGATGCTCACAGGACTCACAAGAAGGATAGATGTAAACAACGCATGACCTACCAAGCGAGCTTGATTAAATAGATGACAGAACAAGGTCTAGGAGAGATAAGAAATAAGAAATTGTAGAAAGCCATTATCGCAAGCGTCCTGAAAGGACGGTGAACAGAAGCAGATTTAACTTGCTTTAAACATTTCAAAGTCTTTTGTATACAATAGCAGAAATGTGGTTCTACAGAAGGATGATGTGGATATCATGGACCGAGCATGTGAGCAATGATGAGCGGTTGGAAAGAATGGCAACGAAAAGAAAATTAATAGTGAGCATCAGGAAGAGACAACTGAAGTTCCTGGAACATCCAATGAGGAAGGAGGGCTTAGAGAACCCGATACTGACAGGCCAGATAGAGGGAAAAAGAGACAGAGGAAGGGAGCAGATAACATATTTGAAGGGCCTGAGCAGGTGGATGACAGAGCGTGGTTTGCGTGATGTAACAGGAGAAAGCGTGCTAAGAGCCACCAGGGATAGGGAGACGTGGAAAGCCATGACCGCCTAGTTCCTGAAAAGACAGGGCACATAGAAGAAGAATTCTCTCAGGAGCTGAAAAAATTGATATACAGTGAATATTATACCGTTAATAGAGTTACATAATCAATATACTACGTTCTGTGTGCGTCTTTTCTTTACTGCATCCGTAATTTTGCATACCATCCTGTTATTTATTTAGATAATTAGATAATTTAGTCTTTGTAAAGCCTTATTTTTCTTACCCGCTTCTTAGTAAATCTATAGAACATGAATTTACGCGTTTTATTCGAAATTCAGTTCCTTAACACATTCCTTGCCACACGACCCATCTGTAAGTCATGTGGCAAATTATTGATGCACATGTGCACTCATTACATGTTAATACAATGGAAATAGTTGCAGCAACACGCAAAGCACACATTTGTCCTTGCAGCAGTGAGCTGACGAGGTGTTTATTTTGTTGCATTGTATGCTGTTCCGTCTAACCCCAAAGAGATTCCATTTATAAATAAGGCTATTCAATCGAAATGAAGAACAAGTATGAAGCATTGGAACATGTCAGATATTCAAAGTAAAATACCTGGGGACAACAGCAAGAGAAGTCATCACAAGAAAGGAAAGGAAAAGGGAAAAAAGAAGCAGATGAGAAGTAAAATTTTTAAACTAATGAACGGGAGACATCAGGTAATCCCAGGTAATGGAGCAGAGTATATATCACGCAAAAACCAAAGATAAAAACAAAGAGAAAAAACCTAAATGGGAAGTGTGCAGAGATAGAGATTGAAAAAAATGAAGAACGCAAATACAATGTATAAAGACAAAAAGAATTTATTTTTCTATGCGTCGTGTCCTTTTCAAATCTCTCCACAACTTCCTATCCTTTGCACCTGTTAGCAATGTTTGTCCTTTTAATATCCTTTCTCATTTCGGATCTGCCATCTAGTTACTTAAGATAGTTAGGTAGCTTTCCGCTGCTTTCCTCTGTCTTTCTTACCTTGCCTTGTGAGTGTCAAATTCTTGAAGCCCTCTTTTCTCATTATGTGTTCCAGAAACTTAAGTTGGCATGAGAAATGTGTAGAGGTTGAAAAATTAAAATTACACCTCATAGATGTGGGCAAAATGATCAAAACCATTTTTTTTGTATGTACCGTATCCCTTTAGGGCATAGTGATAATAGCTTTCCTCAACTCTCTCCCTTAAAAAATGTTTATCCTTTTAATATCCCTTCTACTTTCTGATCTATCTCGGTAGGTAGTTTAAACGGTCCCTTCCTTTTGTCTATCCTGCCTTCAATGTCCTGTGAATAGCAGATTCTCAAAGCTCTCTTTCCTCATGAAACGTCCATGAAATTTCAATTGTCTCTCCCTAATTCTACGTATAACTGTTCTTTTTGGTTCCATTTTCTTAAATACGTTTTAGTTGTTTACTTACTACGCCACAATGATTTTTTTATAATCATATTACCCCAAGCAAGGTAGTTTACTGCCACTGGTGCGCAGGGTGTTACATAAGAGGAAAGTTATAAGAAAGACTGACAGGTTACAGGGTGTGTCAGGAAGTGGGTGAGAGAAGGGTTAAGATACTGAGAGTAGAGTGGACGGAGAAAGGAGCATGAGAGAGAGGATGCAAGTTAGCAAGATAGGAGATGATTATTGACTTTACATTTAAACTCCTGAAGATTGTAGCTGTCGAGGAAGCAAGTAAACGGAAGGGAATTCTACAGGCAGAAAGTGCGAGAAAAAAGTTGATAGAGCAGAATTTGTGTTTACATTTTATTGGTTTCACAGTAAAATGGTGGGACCTAACTGCTAATTTTGTGGCTCGAGCAAATTCATGCATAGGTGGAACTAGAGAGCAAACTTCATCGGAGCAGAAGCCGTGAAAGTACTTGTAGAAGTGACACAGAGAAGGCACATTGTGCCGGTGAGCTGCCAGGTCGGAATCGATCACATTACAGATTCTCCGGTGGATTTTGTCAAGGACTCCTAGGTGCATAGCAGGGGCACCCGGCCATATATGGCAGCAATATTCAATGCAGTAAATTTATAAAAATAGCCGAGAAAAGCAAGAAGACAAGAGTAAATATTAATAGTAGGTACAAAGAATGCATCGATATGCCCAGAATTGGCAATCCAAGACATGAGTTACACATTAGGAACGTCAGAATTAAGCAAAATCTTTATTATACTAATTACTAGCTGTATAGTCCGGCATTGCTCGGGTGTAATGAAAGCTTTAAAACTAATCCATGGTCCAGGAGCTCACACTCTTTGGACGTTGGAACGAAAGACTAAAAAGCAATAGTTGTTTCCAGTTAAAGCGAAACCGTAGACTGAAAGAAAAATGAATGGATGTAAGTCAAATTTTGATTTCCTGGTATCGATATCAAATAAGTCTTTTTCGTCATAAACTGAATTTTGAAGACTAAATAAGTCCTCTGAGTAAATTGCATAATAGCTGAGACTAAGAACTACAATTATACCTATTTAGAGCCAAACCCGAAGCAAAAACTAAAATAAAAGTGCTGAAAAAAATACAGACATACAGGCAGATAAACAGACACACACACAAACATCTTGCCTTATATATATATATATATATATATATATATATATATATTATATATATTATCGATGTTCTGCCCTAGTGTAAGAACTGCAACCTTGAAACTTCTGAGTATCTTTTCTGATGTCTTTGTCTATGAGTGTATCAAATTTGATTAAAATCAGACCGCTCATTCTATAACCCGATTTTTTCGATTATCGATATTTATCGGGGGTACCTCGACACAGTGGATGTGCGCTGTGGTGCAGTGGTATCGGCTCGGAACGAGAAATCGGGGAGCCGAGTTCCAATTCCAGTTGAATTCCTTGCATTCACTTACGCGCAAATACCCTTGGGAAAGGTATTAATCCATCTCTTCATTCCAGTTATGGGTTAAATAACAGGACAGATTGTGGGTTCTGTAGCCTTGGCTAGCAACCAGTCTACCGCAGAAAGCAATGGCAACCTACTGTGGGATAATCTTCTGCCCAGTCAGTCATGTCTCTTTCGAGACATGATCGCCCAAGCGTGTTTCACGTATGGCACTTAACTGACTGACCTTGACACAAAACCTAGCTAAGAACACTCGCAGACGCTTATAGTACAACTGTGTAAATTTTTAAGAAAATCGTTTCAGCCGTTTCGGAGTCTATAGGTAACGGAAACACACACACAGACACACACACACACACACACACACACAAACACACACACACACACAGACAAAGTTCCATTTATGTTACAAGTTTAGATTAATCCAGTAAAAGACCCATGAACAAGTCACTGTAGTGTTTTGCTGATTAAGAAATTGTATAATGTAATTTTCTAATCGTAACTTAGAGGTGGCATAAAATCAAGAGGGGCAACGACTGATGATTAAATTTAACCAGTAAGTTAAGTGCCACGCTTAGGCGATTATGTATCGAACGAATTATGACTGACTGGGTAGAAGATCTTACCGCAGTAGGTTACCATTGCTTTCAGCGGTAGAGTGATTGCCAACCAAAGCTATAAAACTTAAGCTGTCCTGCTGTTTAACCCATAAGTGGAGGGAGAAGCGAAGGAATAATACATTTCCTAAGTTAATGCAATTACTTAAACTGGTATTAAACCTCGGGTCTCTAATTTCTCGTATCGAGCCGATATCAGCTGCACCACAACGCACATCCGCTCGCTACTTAGTCGTAATTGTTCGAGCGAGACAAGCTTGTTAACGATTATACCACGTGACCAAAACTTGGTATATGAACGTAAGAGCAGGATGTCAGAAATTAAATTTATGAAGCGATGTATTACGCGGAAAACGGTTGACCCTAGATTTCAAGAGGCCAAGACAGTAGTGATCAAGGAAGCATCCTTTTGGCAATCTGTAGAGGTTCTTGGGAAAAGCTATACGAATAATAATAGAATATCCATCTGTATACAGGATGCAATGCATAAATTCTCGCCATTTTATATATTTTTTTGTCGATTGCACATTATAGTATGGTCAGTTGGGCATCATCTATTAGAAAAAGAGTATCATAACGCAATTCACTCCACTAGAAATCTGGAAACGGCATTCTGTACTTCATGGCATGCAAGTCGGTATTTTCAATACAAGCATTTAAGAGGGTTTGGGAATCAATTGAAGAGAGTGTGGAGATGTCAGAAAGAGTCGGTTGAGTCTGATGATGATTACAAAGGTACGGCAGTTCAAAAAACTCACTGTGATTGTTCTGGTCAGTAAGGAACTCTTGAATTCGTCAGCGAGGGCCTCATATTCAACCCGGAGGCCTACATCAAGTGCCTTAGGGAAGGTAGTGCTGACTTGGACTGCAGGAATACCCTATATCTGGCAACAGGACTGCATTGTACCACCCAAGCTGGTTGTCAGATAATTTCTGCCACCACATCATCCCTTACATCTGGTCACCTAACTTTCCAGACTGTAACATCCTTGATTATTATTTGCGCGCCGCAGTAGACTGAGAGACTAACAAAATTCCTTGTAACACCAAAGATGAACTGAAGGCAAGATTCTACCAGCTTTTGCCAACTTAAATAACGTGACCGTCCAGAAGAGTTACAGGAGATTCTGGAGTCGTTTTCAGGCAGTGATTGAAGCCAATAGCGATTTTATTGAATAAATTTACACTTTGGTATTTCAAGATGTCTTTGTATCATTTTTGAAAATATATAAATGGAGATGATAATGTTATTTTCATTTTTGTGTAATTTAAACGAACTTCTATCCATGGTACCCTGTACAAGTCATGGTGGGTCATAGGTGTAAAGGCAATGAACTGGTGGAACAAATGAATCTATCTGAACAATTATTATGGAAAGAGCGATAGAGTAACAAGAGGTTTGTGAAGTTTTATCTTTGGGAAAGGGATAGTACATTCGGAAATTTATTCATTTGGATAGTGTGGTAACAATATAGGAACCAAAATCTGAAGGCGTAAAGGGAGAGCAATATACACTGTAGAGACTACCGCAAGGAAAGGTGAGTACCTGTGTCGTACCAGAATTCTTTTCTCGTCAGAATCCATCTTGCTCACTTAAAGAAAATTTCCATTCGACCGTGCATTGAATACTATTGCTATATCTGGTCTGGTGCTCATGTTATTCATCTCTAGGTTCTCGACAAAATCCGAAGAAAAAACTGTAATGTTATCTGTCCTTATCAGGCATCTCAACTACAGCCACTTTCTCACCGACGTGACATAGCTTTTCTCTGGATTCCTTAAAAAAATATTTTCACGGCAACGTCTCTGGCAAGCATTTTTCTTTAGTGCCAACAACATAAATTTAAGCATCTAGGACCCACCCGGTTAATAGCTAAATGCAACCACCACTTCTACCCCAATAGGTTTTTTTCTTGCACCTCCCGTAGAACCCTCTTCCCTTTACTTCTCTGATAAGTACAATCTTCAAAAATTTAATCTTTTGTCTTTTCCTCAATCCTTTTTCTCTCACTTTCACTCTGTGCACTAGTGGCATTTCTGCCTTGTTTGGGGTGAAATGATTTATAAAAAGAAAGAGAAAAGAAAAAAATTATTATCGGTTTGAAAAATAGCAGTAACAAATAAACGAGTGTTCAAATTCAATGTAATGTCTATCGTAGATTACATAGTGAACATTAGTGAATGATGATTGATGCATTTTATACGGTTTGTCAACCCTCTGTAGACTATTTAATGCCAGAACATATTTTTAGATTGTAAGAATTTTTATTTTATTTGTTTTGTTTTAGATAATAACGGTTTATTAAGACACATCTTACTAATGAGCCCAGCGAGAGGGAGAAGGGGGTTTCATACCTTTTTCAATGGTATTTGCGTGTAGTAAATTATACAAACCCAACGATAATTGGGTCTCGGCTCTCTAATTAACAAGTTCGACCCATTATTCATTAAACCACCTGCACATTCAAGATTATAGCACCTTTTATTCCTAAGCGGTCAACCATCGAAGTACTGGCCAGGCTCGACGTTGTTTAAATTTGGTGACCGTACAGGAACCGTGGTTTCAATATAATGCGGCCGTAGGCCAGGTAACAGCGGATAATTTCGTCATAAAAAAGATAGAGATATACAGATGGATGTTGAGAATAGAAAGAAGAGAGTATTTGATGTATGAAAAAATATTGAGAGAAGGAACGACACAGAAACTGTAGCTAACTATCAGAAAGAGACTGATAAAATTTTTGCGACTCATCACGTGGAAAGAAGACTTGGAGACTTTGACACACATATGGTATACAAGAGGTGAGAGAAGCAGATAAAAATTTGGTAAATTGATGGAGGAACAAAATGTAGTAATAAAAAATGAGTATTATTAAGAGCAACATGCAGCCGGGAAGAATCATGAATGTCGGTTCCAAAGAAAGTCAGAGAAAATAAAAGACCAGTTTTCTTTCAATATCGGACGTAAATTTTATAACCGGTTAACAAAAACAAACTAGTTCTGTTTTTGCTTATTTTTTTAAACTTTTGTTCATTGATGAAGATAACCATATAAGGTCATGTTCCTGTTCAATTTAAATATCAGTTTCGTTTCTAAATACAATACTTCCTGGATTATCAGTATCCCGATTTTACGGACATGATTATCTTAACGTGAAAGAAAGAGGATTGAAATCATCTAAACCTTTTTCAATCACCCAAAATGAATCCATTCCAATATTTCTTCTTTAAGAATTTAAAAAGCTATACGCAAAATACGACAAAAACTGACAAATATTTAAGTTGGTTGCGTTTTCAACCAGAAGCTATCCTTGCAAATACATCTATTTTAATCTAGCCCGGGAGCCAGCACAGAAAATGCGAGGCCTGCAGGAAATAGACAGAAATTGACGCATTTTTGGATGTTTTCTGTTAATTCACTCCAAATAATGTAAAGTTGCTTAACAAAAATATTCATTAAATTATGAATTTTAAATCAAACTTTGTATATTTATTAAATGTTTGGAACTCTTTCGAAATTATAAATCTTAAAACCAAGATTTTTTTTAGCTTGCCTTACAACAATTTCAAAAATATGTGAGTTATTTGAGATACTTACAAGATATTTTTTACATATTTCTCTGTATTTCTGAGATATTGTAATTAATTACATTGTTCGAACAGTTGCCCTCATTTTTGTTGTCATATTCACGACTTTTCGGATGTTCTATTCAGGAAATTGAAAATTCGAACTAAGTAAATTTATTTCGTTCACCGAGGTGGATTACTCTAGTTCCATCAGTTCGTGAGTCGTGAGTTCGATACCTGGCTAGAGCAGTAGTGAACAAAAAACTTAGCGAGTTGAATGAAAGGGAGATTTTATTTCTTAATCATATCACCCCGAGCAAGGCGGTAATGCCACTGATGTGCAGGGGGCTACGTAAGAGTGGAAAGACTGGAAATGAGAAAGCCGGAGACCACATCCTAAATAGGGAACAAGGGATGAGCCTCTACACCTGTTCAATAGACGTGGGTGGAGTGTCAAACAGGGCGATAGTTTTGTCTATCTACTCCAATTGAAAAAAATAAAAAAGAAAAGACTGAAAAGGTTGGAAACGAGAAAGCCGGAGACCACATCCTAAACAGGGAACAAGGGATAATGAGACTTCTAAAAGAGGCACATAATTAAGCAGGGAATAGCCTAACATGACGTGAGAACCTCAATCCAATGGATGACAGAATAGGCAGGGATAGTAAGAAGACAAACATTACACAGATTATCAAGTAATTACAGGTTAGCAAAAAATAAGGGTTGCTGAGGTAAATTGCTGCTGGAAAGAAAGAACGTCACTTGGTTGGCTGAAAACCGAGTCACTCTGAGAGTGTGTCCTTCGAGTTCTCCTCTACTAACTCCCTATACAAGAGTCTCTTAGGCTGTGAAAGAAGGCAGAAAATGGGAAGGATAGTAAGAAGACAAACATTACTTAGAAGTACAAAGGATATGGACTCGTGGAGAGCCATGACTGCGACACCTTGAAGAGGCATGGCACATAAAAGAGTAAGAAGTGGTCAAAAACATGACGTAAAACCATTTATGCGTCAACAATAACAAAATGGTAAAAGTTACCGAATATAATTACTTGAAGGTTTGAATAATTCATATAGAAAAATATTCATATTATTCTCTTTGTTTTGAAGTGAAAATCAATTTCCAAGCTGATTGCACGAAAGAAGGAAACGTTGCGTTTTATAGTTCGTAGCAATTACACAAAAACTGGTATTTGACAAAAGTTAGATAAGGTATAATAGACACGTAGGGTTTATAAATATTGTTCCCTGTTTAGGATATGGTTTCCGGCTTTCTCTTTTCCAATCTTTTTACTCTTTTCTTTTTACTTTTTTTTCTTTTTCTTTTTTCAATTGGAGTAGATAGACTAAACTATCGCCCGGTTCACACTCCACCCACGTCTATTGAACAGGTGTAGAGGCACATCGCTTGTTCCCTGATTAGGATGTGGTTTCCGGCTTTCTCTTTTACAATCTTTTTAATCTTTTCTTTTTTCTTTTTTTCTTTTTCAATTTGAGTAGATAGACTAAACTATCGCCCGGTTCACACTCCACCCAGGTCTATTGAACAGGTGTAGAGGCTCATCCCTTGTTCCCTGTTTAGGATGTGGTTTCCGACCTTCTCTTTTCCAATCTTTTTTCTCTTTTCTTTTTTCTTTTTTTCCTTTTTCAATTGGAGTAGATAGACTAAACTATCGCCCGGTTCACACTTCTTTCTTTACCGTTCTCCCTCCTCTCCTGACTGCTCCCTACTAGATAGCATTGCTGACGACATAGATAAGGCTATTTCCTATCACCCATTCGCCCACATATTTGTATTTGGAGACCTCAATGCCCATCACTCTGAGTGGCTTGAAAACGCCGTTACTGATCCAGCGGGCATTCACGCCATGAACTTTGCTATTTCCCAATCCCTTACGCAAGTGGTGGACTTCCCCATTCGCTTCCCAAGCACTCCCTCGGGTCATTCCTCACTACTAGATATATATTTCACCTCTGCGCCTGACGCCTGTCAACTCTCGCAGCTTTGCCCTCTCGGCAACTCCGACCACGCTGTAGTCTCTCTCAGTATTTCTTTCCAATCTCACTCCCCCCAGAGCCCCCAACCTATAGGACCTCCTACCGCTACCAAAAAGCTGACTGGGATGCCTTTCGCGATTTCCTCTGTGACGTCCCTTGGGGAAAAGTGTTCGACCTATCAGTTGATGACTGTGCCTCTGAGGTCTCGTCATGGGTGAAAGCTGGCATTGATGCCTTCATACCCACCAGGAAGTATTGCTTAAAACCTCATTCCTCTCCGTGGTTCTCTCCGGCCTGCTCAGCCGCCATTGCCCACAGGAACCATTACTTCCGTCTATTCCGGAGACAGTCAACTGATCACAATAGGCGCCTGTTCATATCTGCTCGCAGTGAGTGCAAGAGAACCCTAAATGACGCCAAACAGTTGTTTGCTGAGAGAATGCGACAGCAGATAGCTGACCGCAAGTTCGGCTCCAAGGACTATTGGAGGATTTGTAAACGAGTGCTCAACAATAGGAAATCCTCAATACCTCCTTTAATCCATGGATTTGAGGTTCTCACGTCATCTGCGGACAAAGCTGGGTGCTTTGCCCACAGATTCTCATCCAACTCCACATTCGACTCGTCCGGAGTACACCCACCCGACTTCCCTATTAGAACTGAGGCCAAATGCACGACGTATATATTACCCCGACAGTAGTATCCAGAGTAATTTCAAAACTCGACCCCCATAAGGCGTGTGGAGACGATGGAATCCCGGTGATAGTCCTTAAGAGGTGTGCTCCTGAACTTTCCCCTGTCCTCTCTAAACTATTTAACTACTGCCTTTCGGCTTCCTGCTTTCCTGCATGCTGGAAGTTCTCTTCAGTCGTTCCTGTATTTAAGAATTGTGGTAAACCCTCGGACCCTTCCAACTATCGCCCTGTCAGTCTTCTACCGATATTCGGGAAAGTATTCGTGGCTATAATCAATGCTGAAATAGTTTATCATCTCACCGCCCAAAAACTGTTCTCCGACAGGCAATATGAATTCCGCTTTGCCAGGTCCACGGCCGACCTGCTCACAACCGTAACGGAGTACAGGCCCTTGATGAGTCTGACGAGGCTCGCGCGGTTGCTCTGGACATCTCCAAGGCTTTCGACAGGGTTTGGCACTCTGGCCTCCTATGCAAAACACGCGGTTAAGGTATTACCGGTCGCCTGCTTGACCTAATCCAATCTTTCTTAAATAACCGCAAAATGAAGGTCGTTTTGAATGGGCGTGCCTCTTCGTCCTACAGCACGAATGCTGGTATCCCACAGGGATCTATCCTGGGCCCGACGCTCTTCCTTATTTTCATCAACGACCTCTCGGATGAGATCAATTCCCAAGTAGGCATCTACGCAGATGACACTACAATATACTCCCGCACCAGTAAGAAACATGTCGTGGCGGGCAGACATAATCTCGCTGCTGACCTTGAACGGGATCTACACTCTGTGGTGAACTGGGGCAAGAAGTGGCTTGTCAACTTCAATTCATCTAAGACCAAGCTGTTGTCTGTCAACCATTACAGGCAACCTCTCCTGCCTCCCATAAGCATGGACCAAGCGATTCTCCCGGAGAGTAATACACTACGCCTCCTCGGACTTACCCTGTCCTCAGACCTCAAATGGAAGCACTATATTGAATCCATAGCAAAATCTACTGCTAAGAAGGTTGGGTCACTATGTCGATCCAGGATGTTTTTTCCACCTGAATCCATCCTGCATATATACAAGTCAACCCTCCGTCCGTGCATGGAGTACTGCTGCCATTTATGATCAGGTGCCTCTGCCGTTCTCCTCAGTGTTCTTGACAGGCTCCAAAGGAGAGTCTGTAATGTGATAGGTACTGATCTGGCGGCTCGACTGCAGGCACTTCCCCATCGTCGAAATGTGGCCTCCCTTTGTTCTATAAATACTTTCATGGCTTCTGCTCAGACGAACTTAAGTCACTGATGCCTCCTCAACAGGTGTTTACTCGTACAACCAGATTGGCAACTGGGTCCCACCCATTCACAGTTAGGTTAGCAAATGCAGACGACAATTCTACTCCTGCAGCTTCTTCTCTCGCACTTCCCGCCTGTGGAACTCGCTCCCGTATTCTTGCTTTCCTGACGGCTACAACCTCCAGAAATTTAAATGTCAATACTCATCTACTAAACACTGGACTCTAGTTCTCTCTCCACCCCCGTATAACCTTCCCATTCTCCCCACCTATGTATCTGTCATCGCACCTGCTTTCTCAGCTTTCTATTGTTCCTTTCTAACTAGTTTGTACTCCTCACTCTTTTCTAATTAAACTTTTTACATTTATGTAGCCCCCTGCACATCAGTGGCGTTTCCGCCTTGCTCGGGGTGAAATGATTAAAAAAAACTTCACCCACGTCTATTGAACAGGTGAAGAGGCTCACCCCTTGTTCCCTGTTTAGGATGTGGTTTCCGACCTTCTCTTTTCCAATCTTTTTCCTCTTTTCTTTTTTCTTTTTTTCTTTTTCAATTGGAGTATATAGACTAAACTATCGCCCGGTTCACACTTCACCCACGTCTATTGAACAGGTGAAGAGGCTGATCCCTTGTTCCCTGTCTAGGATGTGGTTTCCGGCTTTCTCTTTTCCAATCTTTTTACTCTTACGTAGCCCTCTGCGCATCAGTGGCGTTTTCGCCTTGCTTGGGGTGATATGATTAAAAAAATAAAATGCAAAATATGTACTAAAATGTAACTGATGGTGAAAACGGCAAAATAATACCGTTATTTGCTAATCTGAATGAATATAGATATTTATTAAGCTTAGCTTCATCTGGTACAGAGCCTCGATAATTAAATCCAAAATGGAAATCAAATGTATGAGAACAGCTTGCTAAAAATGAATGGTATGAAAGCTTAGTAGCTGTTCTCTTTTTATTTCAATTCAGAAGCGCTCGGAATTTCAACATTTTCCTCCCTGAATTCGACATTGATGCCAGCGTGACAGCCGTCGAGGGGATTAGACAATTTTTGTTCTAGCTTACCAAAAATGTCTTGCTTTTTTTCTTGTATTCCCAGTCGCTTCATTCTTCTCTGAAAATTTGCTCTTATATTTTAAAATAATCAGAAATCGAAATTCCATCATCTGAATTGTATGTGGATTCAACTATGGCTTTGCCACCATGTCGGAAGTGAAAGAAATTGGATAATTTTCCGTTTTCTTCTAAATGATTGCAATCAACTTTCATTGTTGTTTCTAGAGAGCCAACAACTGCGGCTGTTGTATTTTTACCACTTGGATGAATAATTGTTATATATTTAAGAATATCACTTTTTTCTACACGCACGAAAAAATTACACCAGCGTAATTCTAATTTCTCGTCGTTACTTTATGTGCGCACAAAAGCGATTTTTCTACTTCGTATGACTCCGATTCTTCGTCGCCACTGTTATAACTCGCTACTAATGGTTATAATATTATGTCTCCAACGGTACTAAAACTAACATTTTAACAGAACTTTCTCAAAACTTTTAATTATTGTTATAAAATGTAACAATTTTAGCACAATCAGTTTTATCCATTACAATTTGCTAATTCGTCACCAGAACGTATCCATCACTATTTGATCATACATATACCAGGATACCACATATCCCCAAAGGACCTACAAAAAATTAGCATAAAAATTGCCTTATGAGAAAATTGTCCAAAACTATATGAAAATATAATGATATGAAATGAGGGAGGAGCGGATGAACTAAAAAATTGAAACTAGAATATAAAAAAATATTTAAAATAAAGTAACAGTTCTTAGGAGAACCCGTCCACCCTACAAGAATGAGAGTGGCCACTGTACTCTACCTATAGACAGAGTCAAGAAGCTCACTCACTAATAGTGAGAGAAAGATAGAAATAAATAGTGGGATGGAAAAGTCAATCTGACCTAATCTAGATGAAAAAAAAAACAAAGACAAAAACAAAACAAACAGAAACAAAGGGGGGTCAAAATCAAACTAGGGAGGATCCTGACAAAAGAAAATATTGAGAACAGGTCGGGAATGACATTTACATTCATGAGGTAAACAAAGAGAGTCCGTCTTAAGCAGGGGATGGCTTGTCAGGAAATCATCTCGTCGTTTCAAAGAGTACTTAAAATAGAAAATCAAGGCCGATCCCTCTCACTCGAACTAAACTCACCAATTTTACCCAACTTTCACTGAAATTTGTCCATAAAAACAGCTTTCCATCAGTTCTGATCTCCATTTTCAGCTGATGCACAAAGAATCCGATCAGATCATGATGAAAATAGCGTTCGTATCGATGGCAAGATTCCCTCTATTCGCGACGTCCATGTCACCATTCTTGCCACGGTTAGCATCGTGAGAAAACTATTAATCTCACTACAGAATACGAGGGCAGCACATTATTGCACACTTATGCGAGATCGATGGACACGCGATATATTCGGGATCTATACGAGCCGTCAACTCGTCGACATAGTCCCAGAACGGGTGCAGCTAAAGACAATGGTAAAGGCGTGCGAAACCTGTTACTAAAGACTAAGATCGAAGCCATGAGAGTCGGACAGATTGGTTCCGCCTTCTCTGCTCCTTGAGTAATCTCGGCTGATTCCGAGGCTTACGACGGCGCTGAACCCTAGAAACTGAAGGAATGATGGTAAGGCCAGACAAAGTGTCCCTCACACTCATTTCCAAGATCGAGTTCTTTGTCAAAGCACGTCATAGGAAAGCCAAGTTCAAGACGTGTCAATGGACCTAGCCGCATGCCGAAAAACTTGTTGCTTTTAATCTCGTGTCCCTTTACCTTCTCGTAACGTTCAAGCGTCTTCTGTATCACATCAAAGTAGCTGCGGCACGACACGAAAATGGATACGTCATCGGCGAACGCGGGAACTTTACCTAGAACACCACCAGAGACACAGATTCAACATAGTGCCAGACTGCAAACCCTGTCTTTTAGATTGTTAAAGAGGGGCTCCAACGCTAAAGCATAAAGTAGAAAAGACATCAAACAAACCTGACAAACTGACCTAAACAGAGCAAAAGTACGCAACCTTTGCCCCTTAACCTGGATCACAGCACAGGAGAAGCGATACAAGAGTCTGTCCCACTTGCAGAAGTTTAGTTTCATTACGGTGGCCTGCAGAACAGCAGCCGGGTATGAATAGCCGGCCCTATCGAACAACTTCGACTGATTCAAATTGATCAGCGCGGCTTGATCGTTGTCTTTTACATCTACTAGGATTGGGCGAAACAGATGCAGGTTGCTCTAAGTTATTCGTCCCTTCACAGCTCAAGTTTGCTCGGGTTCCAACAGAATCTCAGATATATTACATTTTAATTTCATTCGTTTTTCATTGATATTCCTCATACTATTTTTTATTATAAACGTTCTGTTTCATTATTGTTGTTCTTTTACATTAAGATTTGTTTGTTGATTTCAAGTTTTTCCTTTTTGTGCGTCTATACTGAATTGTTGTTAATGACAAACGACATTAGTTCATCTGACAATGATAGGTTTCATTTTTTTATAACTGTAATGAAGAAAGAAATAAAAGTTAGGAGAAAACGAACTGCATATAATATCCGATCATTGTCGGTTTTTCTTATATATTTTCTTTAATTCATTCAGCATTGTGCGGAAGCTTCTTGCCTTGAGTTGGCATTTTACTTTGCTTAGTTTCGAGGAAACAATTTCGCACTTCTCTATCATAAGTAAACCAGAATATTGACGTAAGAAGAACCCACCATCGAAGCATCAAGGAATCTCAACTGTTACGAGCGTGATTCTTCTTCGTCTTTTGATTCAGATATTTATTCGAATTCTTCTTTCTGTTTTGAATTTCTTATACAGATTCATCTGATACTGGATGGCTATGTGATGTCAGTTCTTCAGTATGGCAGCGAATGTTGGACAATATCAACGAAGATGAAGGGAAAACTTGAAGCAGCTGAAATGTGGTTCTACAGAAGGATGCTGCGGATATCGTGAACCGAGCATGTGAGCAATGACGAGGTTTTGAAAATGATGGAAACGAAAAGGAAATTGATATTGAGCATCAGGAAGAGACAACTAAAGTTCCTGGGACATGCAATGAAGAAGGATGGATTGGAGAACCTGATACTAACAGACCAGATAGAGGGGAAAAGAGACAGGGGAAAGCAGCGGATAACATATTTGAAGGGACTGAGCTGGTGGATGACAGAACGGGGGCTGAAAGGTTACAGGAGAAAGCGTGATAAAAGCCACCAGGGACAGGGAGACGTGGAAGGCCATGATCGCCTAAGTCCTGAAGGGACAAGGTACATAAAAGAAAGAAGAAGAAGGTAATATTTTTCTAACTGCTTCGGACACTTCTTTTTCTTATTCTTTTCTTTAAATTTTTCTTATTCATCTTCTGATTCTGACTTCTTTTTCTTCTACTTCTACATTTTCTTCTACTGATTCTTCTTCTTCTTCAGTCGATTTTCTTTTTCTTCTAATTTTCATCATCTTTTTTTCTAATTCTTCTGATTTTTTTTTCTCCTTCTGATCCTCCTTTTTCTTCTTCGGGTTCTTCTTCTTTCTTCTCTTCCTGATATTTCTTCTTTTTGTTCTTCTATTTTTTCTTCTACTCTGTCCTCTCCATCTAATATTTATTCTGGTACTTCTTCTGATTCTAGATACCGCGCCCATTAAAGAATTAATTGATAACGACTCTCCACATTTTACTATATCATATGGCTCTTAGCAATTGTTCATCCTTTGGTTAGGTTCTCAACCCACGGTTCCGGCATCCATGTTCACATGTTTGTCAGGTAAGTGGTTCCCTGATTACTCTTATCTCTTTTACCCTCAATATACCCGGTGATAGTTAAATTTTACAAAACTTCCTACCACATCATGCCTCCAAGAAATTTCAGCTGCGTTCCTGATTCCGAATAGAATTGTTCTTTCTTTAAGACTTCTTTGTTGATTATATCCATATAATTTTCAGTATTTTTCTGTTGAAGCATATTTTTGATGCCTCTACTTTTTCCCAATCTACGGAGAGATTGTCCAGTATTTACTGCTATATAAGAAAGTTGATATCACATAGCTATCCAGTACTCTTTTCTTTGTCTCTTGATAATTTTTTCCGTTTTTCAGCGTCTTGCTCAACTTTCGGAACGATTCTTTCTAAAGTCAAACGCGCGTTTGGACCCCAGTGTTACATTTTCCATCATATGTTGAAACGCTTCCCAAGTGCTTAGGGACCCCGCAGACCCTGCAATTGCGGGAGGCGCAAGTTCTCTAGGGGCCGCAAGGTCCCGGGAAGCCGCAAAGTTTGTTTTTTTTAGCTCCGAAGAACTATTGTAATGAAAAACAAATTAACAAAATAATTTTTAGGATTAACTGGAAAATTATTATCATACTTGTATGTTGAAATAGACATCTATCAACCCGTCTTGCTCTTATCTTTATATATATATATATATATATTTTTTTTTTCTTTTCTAAACATATGCTGTTAAATATAAGAGACAATGAATGTCTATTATGTTTAATCATGAGCCGTTCTAAACGTCGTATTTTGGCTTTAATTTCAGTTGAAAATAAAGACAAAATTCTCCAACATTTGGATAATTATTTATTGATTTGCTTCTAAGCTTTCGGCTCACATAAGCCATCTTCAGAGAGGTTGCTTAGACTGAAATATAATAACATCCCCTATCACCGACGATTTTATTTTGTGTTGGTGATGGTGGATGTTATTATATTTCAGTCTAAACAACCTCTCTGAAGATGGATCATGTGAGCCGAAACCTTAGGAACAAATTAATAAAATATTATCCAAATGTTGGAGGGTTTTTGTTTTTATTTTCAACTGAAATTAAAGTCAAAATGCGACGTTTAGAACGGCTCATGATTAAACATAATAGACATTCATTGTGTCTTATATTTAACAGCATATGTTTAGAAAATTATTTGCTGCCTCGATACACTAAATATATATGTATATATATATATTATCTTTGATAGAAGCCTTCTGGCCCCGAAGAGGCCGCAAATCATTTGTAATTAAAAAAGAATGAACTTGAGAGAGAAATAGATAATAGACATGTTTCAACAGGCATACAAGAACATAACATATATATTCAACTGTTTTAGGAAGTCACCAAAAAGTATCTAAAAGTTGGAAAACCGTTCGTAATGTACAGCTTCAAAATGCCAATTCCGCAATTTCTTCCGTTTTTCGTGATCACGGAATATCTGCGTTCCGAGTGTATGTTATTTTGTTTAAAGTACCGTTTATTGTGGGTTCAGTATGTTCGGGGTGGGGGGCACAAGTTGCATTTTGCAGGTAGAGGGGCCGCAAGGAGCAGTCTGCTGGGGGGGGTGGCGATGTTGCTAAGCACGGCACTACCAAGTATTTATGCATATACCATTGCAGTTATGAACCGTCTGTTCAGTTTGAATTCTGAACTTAGACTTATTTCGCACATCCAAACTTTTCGCGCCAAGGTTTTGACTCATAAATTCTTACTTCCAAATATGAATTTCTATCCGTGCAGGCTAAAGCAGTCATTGATCTTGGTTTCAAAATCAACGGGGTTTCTGGAAGGCAGGCTATCACGTGATCAAAGAAGGGGAGTATGCACAGTTTGTAAGATACACAATCTATTTACATGCATGCACGTTGTAATAAAGCAGTTTTATCTTATTAGCGTCAATTTTCACACTTTTGAATGTACTGGCTCTTTATTTAGAGTACTTCTAAAATCTAGGTGTTTATTTTTTTTTAATAAAGTTAGGTGGGAGTTCGTAATACCTTCCTCTGTTGTATTGCTTTCCAAGTTTTTAAACTTCTGCACCTGTTTGATGAGTACATCTTCAATTTGTAACTCACATCTTGCGCTTTTCCTCTTGCTAATGACAATCGTTTTGCAGTTGATGGTTAGTCTTTTTTCCCCTTTCTTCTACCACCGACCTGGCGGCACGAAGTAATATGATAGGTACCGATAGGTACCGACTTGGCGGCTCGACTACAGCCACTTCCCCACCGACGAGATCAACCATTCGTCCGTGCATGGAGTACTGCTGTCAAAAATGGTCAGGTGTTCTTGACAGGCTTCAAAGGAGAATCAGTAATGTGATAGGTACCGACTTGGCGGCTCGACTCCAGCCACTTTTCCACCAACGGGACGTGGCCTCCTTTTGTCTGTTCTATAAATACTTTCATGGCTTCTGCTCCAACGAACTTAAGTCACTGGTGCCTCTGCAACAGGTGTTTACTCGTGCAGCCAGATTGGCAACTGAGTCCCCCCCCCATTCACAGTTAGATTAACCAAATGCAGACGACAATTCTACTCCTGCAGCTTCTTCTCTCGCACTTCCCGCCTGTGAAACTCGCTTCAATTATTCTTTCTTTTCTGACGGCTAAAACCTCCAGGCATTTAAATGCAATGTCAATACTCATCTATTAACCACTTGACTCAAGTTATTTCACCACCCCATATATCCTTTCCTTTCTCTCCACCTTTGCAACTGTCATCACACCTGTATTCCCATCCTTCTCTTGCTCCTTTCTGACTGGTTCGTATTCCTCTTCACTCTCTTCTACTTAATCTTTTTACTCTTATGTAGCCCCATGCACATCAGTGGCATTACCGCCTTGCTCGGGGTGATGGGATTAAAAAAAAACAAAAAACATGCTCAGAAGGTTCTGTAGTTATGATCAATATTACGTGTTATAAGAATTTAGAAAATATAGAAGACTTGTATAAAATAAATGTTATTTTATCTCGTCAAGAGATATAACCCTAATCAGCAAGAGAAAAATAACAATTAAAAAGTTACGAACAGGCATTGGTGAAATGGAAATTACAGATAATATTTTTTTCATTGATTTGTTTTTTTTTTTTTTTACTGCTTATCAACCTTGAAAATAATATAAAAGAGGGAAAGAAACAGCAAACTTAAACACAATCACCTCAACGCATAAGGATGAAAAAATATTTTACCTTCGAACTAATTATGTATTAAACTAGCAGTATAGCCCGGCGTTGCTCGGGTGTAATGAAAGCTTTAAAACTAATCCATGGTCCTGGAGCTCAGACTCTTTGGACGTTAGCACGAAAGACTAAAAAGCAATAGTTGTTTCCAGTTAAAGCGAAACCGTAGACTGAAAGAAAAATGAATGAATGTAAGTCAAATTTTGATTTCCTGGTATCGATATCAAATAAATTTTTTCGTCACAAACTGAATTTTGGAAGGCTAAATAAGTCCTCTGAGTAAATGGTATCATGGCTGAGACTAAGAACTACAATTATACCTACTTAGAGCCAAACCTGAAGCAAAAACTAAAATAAAAGGGCTGAAAAAAGTACAGACATACAGGCGGATAAACAGACACACACACAAACATCTTGCCTTATATATATATATATATATTATCGATTTTCTGCACTATTGTAAGAACTGCAACCTTGAAACTTCGGAAATCGTTTTTTATGCCTTTGTCTATGAGTGTATGAAATTTGATTAAAATCGGACTACTCCTTCTATAACCCGATTTTTTCGATTATCGATTTTCGATATTTATCGGGAGTACCTCGACACAAAACCTAGCTAAGAACACTCTCAGACGCTTATAGTACAACTGTGTAAATTTTCTAGAAAATCGGTTCAGCCGTTTCGGTGTCTATAGGTAACACACACACACACACACACACACGCACACACACACAGACAAAATTCCATTTATAAAGAAGTTTAGATATAAAAAACAATGATTTAAAAGAAGAATTTTCATTTTTCTTCGTACATCGCTTAGCTTTTGGAATGCATCTTTTACTATTCCAATCCTCCTTTGGATTTCGATGTCACATTTTCCACCTTCGGTTACTAGATATGTAAAACTCTGTATTTCTTTTGAGGCACGGTGAATAGTGGCTCGGTGATCTGAATACGAATTCCAGTCTAATTCATTATATAAATATCTTTCGGAAAGGTATGAATCCATCTCTTCTTCCCAAATCTGCGGGAAAATAGCAGGACATAGCGGATTCTATAGCCTTGGGTGGAAACAGATCTAGGCAAAGGAAACTCTGAATTCAAAACCAGCTCAGAGAGGGTTGATAGCTGGACAGAGTGGATTACATAGCTTTGGCTGGCAGTCAATCTACCACAGAAAGAATTGGTAATCGACTGCGAGAAAATCTCCAAGCGCTTTCTTCCAACATGCCTTGAGCCAGCATGGAAGATTAGGTTAAAAAAATTAATATGAGAATATTATCTCATGCTGATGTGCATTCTACAATAACGCGGAGTAAGTGCCTGATGGGATGTGCGTTGTGGCGCAGTGGATATCGGCTCGGAACAAGAAATCGGGGAACCGAGTTCGAATTTCAGTTGAATTCCTTGCATTCACTTACGCGCAAATGCCCTTGGGAAAGGTATTAATCCGTCTCTTCCCTCCAGTTATGGGTTAAATAATAGGACAGATTGGGTTCTATAGCCTTGGTCGGCAACCAGTCTACCGCAGAAAGCAATGGCAACCTACTGCGGGATAATCTTCTGCCCAGTCAGTCATGTCTCTTTCGAGACATGATCGCCGAAGCGTGTATCGCGCATGGCACTTAACTGACTGAAGTGCCTGATAATGAATTGTTGGATATTAAAATCTTCAACTCGGGGTTCGCATGGTGGTAACAGCACATTCTGTCTTCACCCAGTTGGTAGTTTTTTCATTTCTCGCATTTCTTTATTAGCTTGTCTGGGTGCCCCCTGAAGTTTATTTCTGCGTCAGTTTTTATTTTTTATAATCATTTCACCCCAAGCAAGGCAAACCACCACTAGTGCGCAGGTTGTTATAATGAGAGAAAAAAAACAAAGAACAGAGGATGTCGAAGAAAAAATGAAAGATGAAAATTGTCATTGCATTTAAACTTTTAAAGCTTGTAGCTATCAGGAGAACAACAGAAGTGAGTTGCACAAAAGAGAAGTTCGAGAAAAGTAACTATTAAAGTAGAAGAGGTGGTTACATTTAACTACTTCGACGGTAAAAGGGTGGGGCCTTGATGACTATCTAGTAGCACGCGTAAATACATGTGGTCGAGGAATCAGGGAAGAAAGCTCGTCAGAGCAGTTGCCATGTAAATGCTAGTAGAAAAGACAGAGGGAAGCCACAATGTTGTGCATTTCATGTTATAAAGAATGCGTCCACCAATAATAAATCCTGTTAGGGGTCTCTTGGGATAGTCTTATCATATTGCTAATAGTAAAATCAAGAAAATACCAAATTTTAACTGACAGAGTACGATATTGAAATTCGAAGTTGTATTTTTAATGTTAGTCATTTTCCTTCGAGGAAATATTTGGACGTCATGGGCTGTGCAGCCAGTATATGCTCTTGGTTGAATTAAAAAAAAATTTAAACAATTTATCCCGTATAAAGGCTTTTAAAGTCCAGTAGCAGTTATCTCTCACAGTATAGGTTGAATAAATCCGGTGAGATGACCCATCATTGTCTTAAACACCTTTCACTTTTATGTTTCTACTTAATAATGCAAACATATGAAAGAATAACTTTTAAAGTTCGAAAGAAACTCAACGATATTTTGGGGCTAAGGCAGCAAAAGAATTTCGTTAGAACGTTTGCGTGTTTGTTTTCCGCGAATCTCTTCAAGGAAAAACCGGTTGCCTTTGCGGTAACTGTACTTCTGTAATTCTTCTGCATGAAGTGGTTGTTGATAACAATACTGAACTGTAGAGATAATTAGGCGAAAAGCTGTGTTAGTCTTTGCAGCATTTTGGAAAGTCAGTCAGTCAGTTTAGTGCTATATGTGATACACGCTTTGGGCGATCATGTCTTGAAAGAGACATGACTGACTGGACAGAAGATTATCTCGCAGTAGGTTGTCATTAATTTCTGCGATAGACTGGTTGCCAAGTAAGTATATAGAACCCAATCTGTCCTGTTATTTAACCCATAACTGGAGGGATGAGACGGATTATTACCTTTCCCAAAGGTATTTGTGCGCAGGTGAATGCAAGGAATTCAACTGGAATTTGAACTCAGCTTCCTGATTTTTTGTTCCGAACCGATATCCTCTGCACCACAACGTACATTATTTGGAAATAACCACACTTAAAAGTCGTAGTTCTAGCAACAGCACCGCTCCTTAAAATGATGTATCTCTTTTCGCTCCAAATTATCCTGTTGGTGATATTTTCACTTTGTTATCAGCTTTCGTCAATTGAAATTTAAGGGAAAAAGAGTGTCCAGAAACCCGCCGGTGAGTTTCTCTAGAAATTATTTTTAGGTATGCGAAGCTTGTGTCTACGGCTATATCGTGCTGAATGCACCGGTTCCCGTCCGATCACCGAAGTTAAGCAACACCGAGCCTGGCCAGTACTTAAATGGGTGACCATTTGGGAATACCTAGGTGCTGTAAACGAAAGGACCAAGAAAAGAATCGTCTACCGGTCCTCCAGGTTTGGGAGTTGGGTGCAGCGTTAACTAACATGCTCCGTAAAAAACATTTTGTTACAGAAACAGCAACAAAAAGTTTCTGCCTTATGCACCATTGGGTGTGATGGATAAATGATGATGATGATGCGAAGGCCGTGAAGATATAGGGAGATCATTGATGTTTATTGAATCGGCCTTGTGTCATACTTAACCGAACTCTCTACAGTTTACAGGCTTTTTCGTAATCATCAGAAGGTTGGTTGGAGATTGGAATGTGTGGATTTGCGACACATGACAAAATGAACAAAGACATTTTACCGGCAGAAGTTCAAAAAATTTTTTCTCGTGGAAAATTGATGCGGTTTGATTAATAAGAAAGCAGACAGATATATGTGTCTATATCTATTTTTATTTTTAGATTTTTTGAAAACCCCTACTTCTTTACTGAGTCGAGAGTTAAAAGTTGAAATTTAGCCTTGTCTTGTTACAAGAAATGGTAGGGGGAAGAGTAAAAAGGAAAAGGAAGGAAGTAAAAGGAAGTAAGTAAAAAGGGGGGGGAAATTGTTTTGAACTTCTGGCAGTAAAATATCTTTGTTCATTTTGTCATTTGGCTTTTTGAAATAAAATTCGTTGCTGATGACACGAGAAATTTCTCGGAGAAATGGCCATTCAACGAATTTGAACATCGGAATTTGTTTTATTTTATATTTGGCTCTGAAATTTGAATATAAATTGCATTGAGCCCTCCACCTTGATTAATTTTATTATTAATGTAATTAATATAAATTAGAATCGGGATTTTGGGATTTACCTACCTGCTTTTCCTTTTGGATTAAAGTTATAATATATATATATATATTCCCCCGTTCACTGAATACTATTGCCATATGTTTCGGTTGTTCCCGCTATTCTTATGGTTCTTGACAAAATGTAAAGAAGAATCTGTAATTTAATCGATTATGACTTACCATCCCGAGTTCAGTCACTTTCGCACCGGCGTGATGTGACTTTCTTTGTTTTTAAAAAAATATTTTCATGGCAACTACTCTGGCCAACTTATTACCACATGAATTTACGCGTGCTACTATACTGGCATCAAGGTCCCACCCATTTACTGTGGAAATAGTTAAATGCAACCTTTTCTCCTCTACTTTACATTTTTCTTTTCTCGCACTTCCCGTCTGTGTAACTCCCTTCCGTCTACTTGCTTCTCTGATAGGTACAATTTCCAAAAGTTTAAATGCAACGTTAATTGCCATCTTTTATCTCCCTGAAACCCATCTATCTCTTATCTTTTCTTCGACATCCCCTGTACCCTATTTTTCTTTCACAGTAACGACCTACGCACTAGTGAAGGTCCTGTCCTGCTTGGGGTTAAATGATTAAAAGAAAAAGATATGTTGAAGCTCGGATAACAGAAATCACATATTCAGTTAAAATATACAGGGAATGAGGTACTTTCTGCCGTACGTTAGTAAAAACCTTGTGATATATTTGTTTGAAAGTAATTGTTTAGTCGTAATAAATGCAATGTAATCATCATTCAGTGATTTTTCAATATCTTTCATGATAAAAGATTTTTGTGCAGATTAACAATAAAATGAGGATACATCTAAAAAGAAAGAGATTTGGAAAAGAACGACAAAGACAGCGATAAAAACTATTTTAAGTTAGAGCAAGACAATCACTTAACAGAGAATGGTATCTGAGTGCCTCACATGAAAGGCTTGAATAAATAAGACTGCGATCCAAGAAACTTATTACTAAAATGGAACTAGATACTCAAAAATTTTAGGGGAACTAGTTTTGTCTAAATGCAGATATTTTATTTATATAGATCACTTAAACTTAAATAATAACAGAAAATATATAAACCAATACGCATTGATAATTATTATATGATTTTATTGCAAGTTCGATAACTCTTTGAAATGCGTAGGCATACCTATGCTATTTTTCACCTATGACAATACATACACAAATTAGTTGACGGATATTCAGGTAAAAGCAGGTTGTGAAATGTAACAGATTAAAAATATCTTTCAACATGGTGGATTCAAATTATTCATTTCGCAGATGTTCTGATAGAGACAGCCATTATCAGAATCCATTTAAACGTTATGTAAATATTGATTAATTATTTATGAACTTGATATCATTGGAAGCGATATTCTGGCATGAAAAACTATTTTCGTACAATATATAGAAATAGATATATTTGTGTTAGATTTTTGTTTTAAAAAATATTTTTATTGAAAGACACAACAAAAAACAGACGTAAACATACAAACTAAATTGAATGAAGCTCAATTCTTGAAATACATCATGTATATTCTTAAAGCATCATATATATATATTTAATACATCGTATGTATATATATATATATATATTCACACACACACACACATATATATATATATATATATATATATATATATATATATATATTAGATGACCCGTAGAAGACAATTTCAAATTCCTCACAGATAAAGAAGGCGCAAGAAGAAATTTAACATGCGAGTGAACCCCCCCCCCCCAAAAAAAAAAAACAAAAAACAAAACAAAACAAAAACAAACCCAACCCCACACACATGAACCCCCTGGTTTATCTATTTATACACGATACCTTGGCTATTAGAAAAGCAAACCGATCACTATATGTGAAGTCACAAGTTTATTCGCCTGAAGAGAGTCAACTTTAGACTCGAAACACGTGTAGCGTCACAAATATCATTATGGACACTAAATATATCATACAAAAAGAAAGAATTAATAATAATAATAACAACAATAAATCTACACTTTAAACAAAACTTTCGCGGTTTCTCGCACTTTTTATTCTATACCAATTTCTCTCGTTGGTACAACCCCTATTTCTCCTTTTAATAGGCTATCCATGGTCGTGTGGTCAAGACGGTACCAGATCAAATGGTATGCTTCCCCTATGTAATAGGGGTCGCAGGTTCGAATCCTGCTGAATGATACACATTTTCGTCATAAAAATTTATCGTGAAATAATCAGGCCGGTAGATATAAATATAAAATACTGTTTAATTAAAAACAGAATATCTACTTAAATACGAGTATCGGTAAAAATAATGTTCAAAATAATTCATTACATATATATATATATATATATATGCAAGGTACCGTCCAAAATTTTAGTATATTAGTATATATAATATAAAATTAATATATAATTATAAAATTAGCATATATACGTACCGCAACAAAGATAATCTTAAAAAAAAACATAAAATGCCGAAAAAAGGCCCTAAACATGATAAGAAAAAAATTTTATCGTGAAATAATTATGTTGTTATTAAGACGAAAGCTCATGTAAATGATTTTTAATCCTTTCTAGCAACTTTGAAATTTTGGTTAAAACATCTTGTTTTTTTTAAAGATTACTATAAGGATTTTCAGCGTCTTTTTGGCCTAAAAAAAACTTTGTTTTAGAAACATTTGCAAAAGGTAATAATTCTCGAATTTTACTGAAATTTTCAGGACATATTCATAAATGAATGAAATTATTAAAAATTGTTTTTTTTTAGAAAATCTTTGGAAAAAATTCGTTTTGTTTTTAAATTACTAATCGGGCACAAGCTTTTGCAACTATCTAATATATAAAAAGTAAAGTATGTACATTAAAAAATATGCAGATACTTTTGTAAGAGAGAAAAATATGGACTGGCTGGCATAGAGAGAAAAATATAGACTGGCTGAGATAGAGAGAATGATATGAACAGGCTGAGATAGAGAGAAATATACAGATTGACTAAGAGAGAGCGAAAGAGAGAGAGAGAAATATATAGATTGTCTAAGAGAGAGAGAGAGAGAGAGAGAGAGAGAGAAAGATATGAACAATCTGAGACACAGAGAATGATATGGCCTGACTCCTGACTGCAACAGAGAGAAAGGTGTGAACTTTCTGAGACAGATATGGGTAGGCTGACAGAAACAGGATCATTTCCAGGATGATCCTGTTTCTGTCAGCCTACCCATATCTGTCTATCCTGGAAATGATGCAAAGGAGACAGAAAATGATATAAAGACATGGAATGGAGTACAGGGAACTACACAAGGAAACAAGAGGAAAATGTAGACAGGCTAAAGAGAAATGGCTCAATGACAAATGTACAGAAGTAGAGAGATTGAGCAGGAATAATAAAGCAGACATGCATAAGGAAATTAAAGAACTGACAGGACAAAAAACCTGCTCTTCAACAGGATGTATAAAATCTAAGGATGGAACAATCATTTTGGAGAAAGAGGAAATAATCCAACGATAGGAAGAATATATAAAAGATCTTTTCCACGACAAGAAAGAACAACCAATAATACGCAAAGATGAGGACGGTCCGGAAATATTAAAGTCTGAAGTGGAATCTGCAGTAGCCAAACTGAATAGAAACAAAGCAGCGGGTCCAGACGGCAAAGTAATAGAGCTGCTGATAGCCTTGGAAGAATTTGGTATAGAAAACATTACTGAAATAATAAATGAAATTTATAATAGTGGGGTTATACCAGATGATCTCAGCAAGTCTATCTTCATAGCACTACCTAAGAAGCCAGGAGCGAGAAGCAGAATCAGGCCAGAACAGTGTGGTTTCAATAAAGACACAGGGACAAGGAATGCCATATTTATGGTTAGGATGCTCTCCGAAAGAGCAAAACAAATGAAGAAGGACTTATACCTGTGCTTCATTGATTATGCGAAGGAGTTTGACAAAATACGCCACAAAGAACTTATGGAAATGATCAGCAGCCTGGACATATTTGGGAAAGACTTGAGAGTAATAAATAATCTTTACTGGCAGCAAACCGCTTGCATACGGACAGGTCATGAATTGAGTAGATATACAAAGATAGAAAGGGGCGTAAGACAGGGAAGTGTCTTTTCACCGGATCTGTTCAACTTGTACAGCAAGAATATTTTGAGGACCCCAGAAGTTATGCCTGGATTCGTAATTGGAGGCCACAATTTAAACAAAGGTACGCAGATGATACAGTGCTGATAGCAGACACAGAAAGGAAGCTACAAGACATCCTACAGAAGGTAGCGGAAGAAAGTAACAAGAAAGAACCCGAAAAAAAAACTGCACGAAAACCGAATGCATGGTCGTCAGTAAAAAGGGCAGCCCAAAATGCTAAATACAGGTCGAGGATACCAGAATCAAGCAGGTACAAAAATTGAAATACCTAGGAAGCGTTATAACAGAAGACGGAAAGTGCGACACAGAGATCCGAAGGCGAATTGGCATAGCGAAGGAAGCATTCCAGAAGTTGAGTAAAGTATTAAGAAACAGGACAATTTTGCTAGAAACTAGGAAGAGAGTACTGGATTGCTACGTGCTGTCTGTCCTTCAATATGGCAGTGAATACTGGATAATATCATCAAAGATGAAGGAAAAACTTGAAATAACTAAAATGTGGTTCTACAGAAGGATGCTGCAAATATCATAGATCGAGCATATGAGCAATCTTGGAAATGATGGAAACAAAAAGAAAATTAATACTGAGCATCAGAAAGAGACAGCTGAAGTTCCTGGGACACGCAATGAGGAAGGAGAGCTTGGAGAATCTGATACTAACAGGCCAGATAGAGGGAAAAAGAGACAGGGAAAAGCAACGGAACATATTTGAAGGACCTAATCAGGTGGATGACGGAACGAGGATTGCATGGTTTAACAGGAGAGGGCGTGCTTAGAGCCACCAGAAGTAGGGAAAAGTGGAAGGCCATGATCGCCTACGTCCTGAAGGGACAAGGCACATAGAAGAGAAGAGAGACAGAAGCAGATAGATATGAACAAGCTATGAGATAGAAAGTTATGAATTTTTTTTAAATAACAATTTTTAACATGTGTTTGCTTTTTCATGCCCTTCTTTTTAAAAAAAATCATTTAACTCTAGCCAAGGCGATAAATCAACTAAATTTAAAGTCACCTGCGATTCAAAGAAAATAAGATGTTAATGAGTTAGATAGGACAGTAACGGAGCGGGTTTCCAGGAATACAGACGATAATGATTGAGATTTCATTTAATTTTTTGAAGATCGTTAGTGCCAACGAAGAAATTAATCGGAAGAATGTTCCACAGACAAAAAGAGCGAGGACAGAAACCATTAGAATAGAGTTTAAGCGACGAGAAATAGTTATCAATCTAAAAGCATGTGGTGATACCGAGCAAAAGCGATGGACCGGATGTTTGCGCTTTCACGACCAAAAAGGAAATGACCAAAAGTCGTCCGTGTGCCGCCGGCTCCGCGCAGATGTTCCGGTTGAAAACTAAAAATTAATTAAATATTAAATTTCCAGTTCGCGAGCATACGCGAATTTTATTTATCAGCTAATGGGAAGCCCAGAACCAAATACAAGTGTGAAATCCCAAATGAGCTGCTGTGATTCAAAAAGAAGATAAAGCGAATACAGAAAGCATCGCCAAGCAGACCGACTCGAGGAGAAGAAAATAATCAATATCCCCTTGACCTAAGTCAATCGGCTACTATGTTCGCCTCCCTTACCTCTTTCCTTCTTCCCTGCTTCAAAAACTACTTACTGACCTAAGGAGCGAATACATCAAAGATATTCCTTACACGCTCCCAAATTCCTAAGCATTAATTCTCTTTCAGCATTTTATTGCCATAAACAAATTTTAAAGTCCGTTGTACCCATATTCAAAGACTGTTTCCTTAAATACAACGCCTCGCACCTAACGTACGTGTCGAATTCTCTTATCAGCCTTCTATTACCATAATAAGTATACTTAACTGCATGCTGCTATTTAAAGAGGAGATCTCAGAACAATTGCTATTTATAATGCTTATAGAAAAGACATACGGGAGTCGCGTCCGTCACGGAGATGGTAAAGGGACTGAAACGTAAATGCCAGATAATCAACATTATCCTTCATTGGATGTTGTCGAAAATCTTAGAACATAAGTAAGTTTTGTATCACTAAGAAATAGTTATGAGATATTTTAAATATAATTCTTTTTATTAAAAATTAAAACTAAAACAAAATCTAAATGGTGTTATCTATGTATTAATACCGTGGTATCTACATGTGTCTCGCTCTAGAAAGAGACTAGCAGTATAGCCCGACGTTGCTCGGGTGTAATGAAAGCTTTAAAACTAATCCATGGTCCTGGAGCTCAGACTCTTTGGACGTTAGCACGAAAGACTAAAAAGCAATAGTTGTTTCCAGTTAAAGTGAAACCGTAGACTGAAAGAAAAATGAATGGATTCAAGTCAAATTTTGATTCCCTGGTATCGATATCAAATAAGCCTTTTTCGTCGTAAACTGAATTTTGAAGGCTAAATAAGTCCTCTGAGTAAATGGTATCATGGCTAAGACTAAGAACTACGATTATACCTACTTAGAGCCAAACCCGAAGCAAAAACTAAAATAAAAGAGCTGAAAAAATACAGACATACAGGCAGGTAAACAGATACACACACAAACATCTTGCCTTATATATATATATATATATATATATATATATATATATATATATAATTGATTTTTGCACTATTGTAAGAACTGCAACCTTGAAACTTTTGAATATCGTTTCTCATGTCTTTGTCTATGAGTGTATGAAATTTGATTAAAATCGGACCACTCCTTCTATAACCCGATTTTTTCGATTATAGATTTTCGATATTTATCGGTTGTACCTCGACACAAAACTTAGCTAAGAACACTCGCAGACGCTTATAGTACAACTGTGTAAATTTTCAAGAAAATCGGTTCAGCCGTGTCGGAGTCTATAGATAACAGACACACACACACACACACACACACACACACACACACACACACACACACACACACATACACACACAAAGTTCCGTTTATAAATAAGTTTAGATATGAACGCATACACAGATACAGCAGATGAAATATAGGAACGCCGGACGACGTACACACAAGTACACATGATAACTGAAAAAGGTCGAACATGAAACATAAAACGAAAAGAGAATTACTATAAATTATTTATAATCTATTATGAGAGAGAGAGAGAGAGAGAGAGAGAGAGAGAGAGTATTATTGTAATTTCAAATCTTTCTTTGCTGTCTTCAATTTGACTCTTCCCCAGCTAAGAAAAATACTTTTCATCCGTTTATTCTTATTTATTTTATCCAATCGGTTCTTCAATTCTCGCTGTGAACAACATAGCAAATCATAGTCTTTATATTAGAATACAGCAATTGTAATACCTTCTTAGGTATCTACGTGTGTTACGCTTTTGCAACAATGAATGAAATGAAATGTATTTTGTAAATGCATTATATTTCCGGAGAGAATCATTGCAATGGAAGAAAGAATAAGACAACAAAAAGAGGCAGCAAAACAACGGCAGAGAAGAAGACGAGAACGATTACGAGCAGAAGAGAGACAAGCAATCCGTAAACATAATAAAGAACGAGTGTAAGTAAGAATGAATGACATGAACGAAGAAGAGAGAGAACTTTATATTTTTTATTGTTATTGCAAAATTTTATTAAAGTTGTTGAGTTCAAATATTTAATGATGCAACAGGGAAATTTCTACAGATATTTTGTCATAGAATTTGCAATGCACTTATTTAATCATTACCTGAATAATTAAGAATCTTAAAAAAACAAAACCCTGAAATATTGACAGGGAAAAACTAGTTAAATGATAATACGTTTGTTCCATAATTCGTGTTACATTTCCCTACGGAGTTTTTATTTACATTTATGATAGGAATCAGTAACAGTTTGTAATAATCATGAAATATGAGAAATCACCGATAATCTATATAAATAAAAGGCAATCTGTTATGGGTTAAATAACAGGACAGATAAGGTTCTATAGCTCTGGCTGGCAACCAGTCTACTGCAGAAAGTAACGACAACCTGCTGCTGTTTCTGACCAGTCAGTCATGTCTCTTTTGAGACATGATCGCCCAAGTGTATCACGTATGACTTAAGATCAGCTTCCTGTTGTAACTTCTGCTAATCTAATACGCCGTATACCGGATAATAGTAGGTCTTCGGGTTCATCAGAAATTAGTGCATTCCGTTTTAAAAATTGGTTCCTGGCGGGTTTTTACTGCACACCGGGGCAGTGTGCATAAAACATAATGGTGTGAGATCTCAGTATCTTGTTCTACTGGCTTCATGCCTGTCGGCTATATTTTGTCATTTCAATAGCTAGCTTTAATTTCTGTCGAATCCAATAGCTAGCCATTCTCAGTTGTATGCTTGGGTTGCTCTCTATTCCAATGAATCGTAGTCACGCTAGTGACCTCCGCTGCTAAGTTCACCGGGGAAATTTTGGCCAATCACTGTATCTTTTTAGATTCTTGCAACGGTTTGTCGTGCCGCTATTCTTTATGGATTTGAGCTTTACCGATGCTGTCCCTATGTGGAACTGTGAACGCAACTAGACAGACAACGTTCCTATCGCCCAACAAGGTTAACATGCCTGGCCTCTCACCGGTTGTTTTTAGAAATAAATTTTGGCAGTCAGGCCGATCCGCTAGTATCTCTCATTACCCGTTCTCTATTTCGTTTTCAATTCGTGTCTTCTTTTTTAAGAAGCTTTCTTCACTTGGAAGAACAGATGTGATAAAGCTTCATTAATATATAATTTTTTCCTTTTATGAAAGTTTGGTCAGCCATATTACACAGTGGAGAAACGTTACCGTAAGCTGATATCAACTACGGCATGATTTATGAAAGCCGATAATATATATGTATTTTTTATTATTTGTCTGTATTTCTGAGATGAGGTAGTATTTACAGTATTTACATTATTCGGACTATTGCCTCATCTTTGTTGCCATTTGTACGATTTTTGCCTCATCTTTGTTGCCATTTGTACGATTTTTCGGCCGTTGTATGCTCCGGCCTTCTTCAGGTGATAGGAATTTCGAATCGAACCCTTTACTACAATGACTGGTGTATATGAGCTCTATTCCTTACATAGTTGTGCCTCTTTTGGAAGTCATGAGTTATGTCTCTCTAAGTTACTTGTTCACCATTACAGTAGCCGGGTATTGAACTCACGACTCTTAAAGTCACATGGCCCAGTGGATATAGACTTTGGTTAGTACTTGTGACTTGATCCAAAGAGTTGTGAGTTCAATACCAGGCTACAGCAGTGGTGAACACGTAACTTACAGGGTTAGAGTGGGATATAACTTATAACTACCAGAAGAGGCACTATTACACAAGGAATGGAGTTCATATAACTCAGTTATTGGAATGAAGGGTTCAGTTCGAACTTCCTAGCACTTGAAGAAGACCGGAGTGTACAACGACTCGGCCGAAACGTCGTCATCATTTATCCATCACACCCAGATGCTGCATAGGGCAGCAACTTTTTGTTACTGTAACAAACTGTTTTTTACGGGGCAGGGTTGTTAGCGCTACCCACAAACCTGGAGAACCATTCTTGGTCATCCAACCCCCAAACCTGGAGGACCATTCTTGGTCCTTACGTTTACAGCACCTTGTTTTTCCAAATGGTCACCCATTTAACTACTGACCAGGCTGAAGATTGCTTAACGTCGGTGATCGGACGGGAACCGGTGTATTCAACACGATATAGCCGTAGACCCGAAACGTCGTACAAATATATTTTTTTATTATGAAATAAATCGCAGACATGGAAATGATGGTTTGAATCTTATCTGAGTGTATCTTATTTTTCTGTAATTTTAATGTACCAGGTTTTGTTACCAATATGAAATGACTTCCCAACTGATTTGCTGAACTTTTGATTTGCATTAATTATTTTATGTTCATCAATCCTTTTTTAAGATTTATATTTCTTATTAAAATGAATAAATTAAATATATTTGCAATAAACAACGACAGAGAGTTAGAGTGGTTACTAAAGTTTATTGAGTTACAATATACCCAGCGCCTTTTATAATCATAACTGCAGAAGAGTTACAGTAAAGAGAGTGGTGGCAACTCGAACAAATTTCATCAACCCATTTCTCCCACTACTATTTCATTTTACCTTAAGAATAAACTAAAATAGATGGCCGCCGGATAGTCGCCTTTTATAGTCGGTGTCAGTCAGTTGAGTGCTACACGCTTGGGCGATCATGACTCGACAGAAACATGACTGACTGGGCAGAAGATTATCCCGCAGTAGGTTGCCATTGCTTTCTGCGGTAGACTGGTTGCAAGCCAAGGTTATAGAACCCAATCTGTTCTGTTATTTGACTCATAGCTAGAGCGAGAAGAGATGTATTATATTATTACGTAGTAATTAGTGGGGGATCAGTTTGTTACTTTGTAGCAATATATAACCGATCCCCCACTTTATAACCAGTAGAAGCCTTTTATATTCCAACTTTTATATTCAGTCAGTCAGTTAAGTGCCATACGTGATACACGCTTGGGCGATCATGTCTCGACAGAAACATGACTGACTGGGCAGAAGATTATCCCGCAGTAGGTTGCCATTGCTTTCTGCGGTAGACTGGTTGCCGACCAAGGCTATAGAACCCAATCTGTCCTGCTATTTAACCCATAGCTGGAAGGAAGAGACGGATTAATACCTTTCCCAAGGGTATTTGCGCGTAAGTGAATACAATGGATTCAGCTGGAATTCGAACTCGGCTCCCCGGTTTCTCGTTCCGAGCCGATAGCCGCTGTACCACAACGCACATCCATAGTCAGTGTAGTAGAGATATAATAGAGGGGAGATAATTCGAATAAATTTTATCGCCACAATGTTGAGCTAAGTGTCGCTAGTGTCACTAGTGTTTTTTAGTAATTCATATCGTTACAGTAGGAATGTCTACACATTTTCGATAACTATTTTTTAACTTGAAATTAAAAAAATAAAAAAATATAAGAAAACTTTTTTTTAGTTTTAATTGAAAACTAAATGGTTAAATTTACTATTTACAGTAAACAAAATTAATCTGATTTACACAAGAATTACTTATTTATAGCATAAAATTTAGAATAAAACTATTTCTTAAACACAGCGTTGAAATTGTTTATCCTTTACAACGTAACTGAAATGTTTTGACAGATTGACAGATGGGATAAGATAGACGTATGGCAATCACAAGTGATATAATTGTACAATTTTTTCCGCTATGTGGAAGAAAACCTGAAACACATGACCTTTTAATGTACATATACGATGGTTACGATGGCTAGATGATTTGTATTAAACTTTTCAATTTTCGATTAGTAAACATAGTCTTCACTTTATAATCTACCATCCTAGCGTCTACAAGTCTTTGGGATATTTTAGAAATATTATAATTAAAAAAAGATAAAAATAAAAACAATTCTTTTAAAATTTCATTATTAATCGAGAAAACATTTTTTAGACTATAATGTCTGATATTTATACTATTTATCAAAGCAATTAAAATATTTTCTAATTAAATAATATCATAGTTTTATTGCATTTTTTATTTTACTATTCGGAACAGATTTTTGTAAAAGGGGCTAAATGGTTTAAAAAAATAATACATGATTTACATTCCGCATTTTAATTAATAAAACTAGTCTTGCCTACAGAATTTAATTTCTTGAAATTTCATGAATTTAGATGGAGGAGGGTAACATATGTAAAAATATTTTTACCAGTATGTTTTTAAAATAATTATTTGAAAAAATTAATTTGTGAAAAGTCCTGAAAGTTTCATTAAAATCCGACAATTATTTGATTTTTGCAAGAATTTTCGACAGTGTGTTTGGTAGCGAAAAAAAAAAAAGTGATATATGTAATAATACGTTTTATATTGTAAACTCTCGTAACGATTTCGCTCCCCGCTAGCAAAAATAAAAATTTTACCAAAATTTGGAACGTGTTAGAAAGGATTAAAAATTTCTAAAATATAATTTAAAAAAATACTTTGATCTTTCCTCTTAATAATAACATTAACATTTTGACGGAAAAAATTGTTTTTATTAAGTTTGGGACTTTTTTTATACTATGCTATTTTTTCGGCGATTCTATTGAGTTACTTACGTTATAGAGTTGATATATAAGACGCGTATTGACAGTCAAAGCTATGAGTCTTCTTTTATGCGCCATGTCTCTTCAGCACGTGGTTGATCAAGACTATGCACCACTTCATATCTATTGTCGTTATCTGTGTCAACGATAACAATTTCAAATTTGTGGTAAAATGGATTGAATAGCACATGACAGTTCCAATATTTTATTGTTCAACTAAAATACCCAAACTGGACATTCCAAGGAGACCTATCCAATCTGTGGTCGAAAATGATCCCTAAAGACGAACGAATCTGATTCTTCTTAAATAAAGGTTTAATAAAATAACTAAAAAGTAACTTCTCTATAACGACAGACAAAAGATTTGCTGTTACTACTCTTTCGATAATCATTTTTGTTGACAGACATTTCGACTACCGACGGTATCACCTCAGGAGTATTAACAGGATTTACGTAGAATTTCTAAAAAGTGCTGCTGATAAAGACATTTTTTTTTTAATCGTATAAAGGCGATTTTTCTTTTTTTTTTTAACACGAAAGCGATTTATTCTCGAGTTATCATTTACTTAGTCGGATGAGCAAAGTCGGATGAGCAAAGTCGTTTCTGACTCCAACTATAGTCAAAGACCCAGTGTTTTGCATATATCCATGTATTTCCACCAATGCCAATGACATTATTTGCTTTTGTTCTTCAGAAACACATTTTGCAAAGAATAGCCGTCCTAGTAAAGAGGGTAATAGTCTTTTATGAGCATTTTTCTATTTCATTCTCGATTTTCAATAGTTAAAGCTTTAAGAACAAACACATTTCTACGGAATGTTACTTCAGCCTGTATAGATTTACAGGTGGATGTGATAAAATGAGCAAATCAAAGGCATTAGATATACAAATATCATTGCGAACTCGCCGGGGACAAGTTCACTTGAGAGGTGCTTCTTGATGCATATCGTTACAAGGCTGATTAGTAAAGCGTGTACTGAAACTCATGGTGTTGAGTTATTTTTATGAGCAGTGTCCCTGAAGTGCATGGAGGATCATGGCTGTCCAAAACTTCCGAAGTCCTGGGTATGACGATAAACTACAGCATGAGAGATTGGAGGATTTGAGGAGACTAGAACTACCTCTTAATTGCGCTTGTTCCCAGATCCTCCCTGATATAGGGTGGCAGCACCTGTTAGGGTCCCGGCTATAGACAAATAATAAACCCTTCAATTATTTAAACTATATAAATACATAAATTAATTTCTCAAGCTAAAATAAAATAATTTCATTAATAATACCTAAACTTTCACAAACAGCCTGAACAATATTTATGAATATTTTTAAAATTTTTGAAAGATTTGAAAACGCAAAACCTAATGACTTTTTACTTCTGTTTATAGATACTTGTTGCAAAATAGAATCTTTATATTTGCCTTAATAAATTCTATCAGGGAGCGAAACGCATTGGTTTAGAAAAGTTTTCTTTTTTCATAATGTCTTTTTACATAGATATTTTATGTGCATCTAAATTTTCACACACACATGCACATACATATATAAAAATAAAAAAAAACAATGTATATATATTTATATATATATATATATATATATATATATATATAGAGAGAGAGAGAGAGAGAGAGGGAGAGTAGCGAGCATAAAGATCAGAACGATGTTAAGAAAAAGGTTAAATGTGAAATAACTTTTTATTTTAAAGCTTCATAGAACATTTTATCAAGAAAAATAAGGAAATAATAGTAAATTATATAATTCCAAATAGAAAGCTCAATAAACTTATTTTGATAAAGTTATAAGAATAATAATAAAACATTCGAAAGAAATAGATAATCAAAAACATCAGAACGATTAAATAAATTCATAAAATTTAATAATTATTTGGCATTATTGAAAATTTTCTTAGGGCAAGAATATAAAATCGGGTATTTTACTAAACAACGTTTATTGAACTTTATATTTTGGGATTATATAATTTACTTTTATGTCCCTTTTTACTTCATAAAATGTTCTTTGAAGCTTTAAAATAAAAAGTTATTTCATATTTAGACTTTTTTGTAATATCTTTCTGATCTTTATGCTCCTCACTGTATATGCGGATGGCTATATATATATATATATATATATAGTCATCTGCAGACAGTCGTGTTGAGCTGTATCACAGCTCATTAGTACGTTTAGACATCCGATTTCTTCTAGTCGGGATTGAAACATGACCCAATTGACGTTGACATAAGTCGACGTTTCTACCTCTGAGCTCTTGGCGCTCGGTGGAGGAAGGCAGATTTTAGCGTGTTATATACACAATGTAAACACACACCAGCAGCCCAGAGTGATCAAATTTATTACCGAATGAAGGATAACATATAATTAGTTTGTCTAAATTACGGAAAATAAAAATCACACTGACATCTTATTTTAACAGATATTTTTAAACAAATTACACAAAAATATCATGAAATACTAAAGATTAAATCTATTCGATAAATTCACAACTGGCCCCAACTACGGCCTTTAAACGACTTCGGAATCTACTGCAGCTCTTTTAGACGGTCTTCTTGTTTAAGTTGGTGAATGCTGTCGTAATAGTGCTACATTGAGTTTTGTAGATCTCTTGTTCAACTGCACTCAGCACAAGAAAGTCGCAGTCTAGGGAGTCAGCTTGGCAGATTTAATGGATAATCTAGTCGCAGAAATTGTCTGACGGCCATGGCTAGATTCTCTTGCTTGTGTGGCATGGTGCAAAGTCCTGTTGTCAGACATAGGGTCTTTCAGCAGCCATCCTCTTAAACCAGGGTAGCACTACTTCCCCAAGACACTTGATGTAGACCTCTGTGTTGAGTTTGAAACCCTCACCAAGAAGTTCGGGAATTCTTTTCTTATCAGACCGATCAGAGAGAGTTTTCTGAGTTTTCGTACCTTTGTAATCACACTTTCCGAATCCTCTTCATTGTCCTGAGATTGACCCCCAAGCTCATTGAAATGATTGTATTGAAGTTTCCAGCGCGAATGCTAAGGAGTACAGCAAGTCGTTTCCAAATTTCTGGCCGAGTGAATTGCGTCATGGTGTTCATTTTAGCACAGACAGTACCAAACTGATACTATTATATACTGCAGGTGATAAAATAAAAAGCAAAAAACGCGCATGCGCTAAATTAAAAAAAAATTAAAAGAGCGACAAATTACCTATCGCACCCTGTATATATATATATATATATGAAATTATTTGTTTGAACATTACTTTTGATCGATACTCGTATTTAAGTAGATATTCTGTTTTATAATCAAATATATACATTTATTTCTACCGGCCTGATTATTTACGAAAATTTTTGTTACGAAAATGTGTGTCATTCGGCAGGATCCGAACCTGCGACCCCTATCCACATAAGGGAAGCCATCAATTGATCTGGCGCATCTTAGACCTCTCGACCACGATGACCAACAGTCTTAACGAAGTGAAATCAAGCCTATATAACACAATTTTCGATTCATCGTAATAACCATATCTGCTCTGAATTGTATCGTAATGTCAACAAATGTAAACATGTTACGAAAATTAACGAAGATTACGAAATTTGTTGTAAACAACCGACAATTTTAATGACACAAATTTTCGTAAAGATTCATCGTATATAATCAGGCCGGTAGACATAAACAGATATACTGCTTGATGATAAAACAGAATATCTACTTAAATACGAGTATTGATAAAAAATAATGTTCAAACAAGTAATTTCAAATTGTCGGTTGTTTATAACCAATTTCGTTAATCTTCCGTAATATATATATATATATATATATATATATATATATATATATATATATATCACCCCAAACAAGGCGGGAACGCCACAGATGTATAGGGGGCTACATAAGAGTAAAAGGATTAGAAAAGAAGGACGAACCAGTCAGAAAGGAGTAAGAGAAGGATTGGAATACAGGTGAGATGACAGTTGTGAAGGTGGAGAGAAAGGAAAGGATCTACAGGACAGTGTGGAAAGAAGTAGGGTCAAGTAGTTAAGAGATGAGAATTGACCTTGCATTTAAATTCCTGGAGGTTGTAGCCGTCAGGAAAGCAAGATTCCACAGGCGGGAAGTGCGGAAAAAGAAACTGCAGGAGTAGAATTGTTGTCTGCATTTGGTTGATCTAACTGTGAATGGGTGAGACCCAGATGCCAGTCTAGTTGCACGAGTAAACACCTGTTGCGGAGGCACCTGTGAATCAAGTTCGTTATAATACCTCGTAGCTTGCATAGAAGGCCAGCGTGCCAATTCCTGTCAAAAGCCTTAGAGATGTCCAGAGCAACAGCACGAGCTTTGCCGGACTCCTGGAGGGCCTGAAACATGTACTCCGTAATCGTCATTAGCATATCGGCCGTGGACCTGGCAAAGCAGAAGACATACTTCCTGTCGGAGAAGAGTTTATGGGCAGTAAAATGCTGAACTATTTCAGCATTAATATTGGCCTAAAACACCTTCCCCAAAATAGTTAGAAGGCTTATAGGGTGATAGTTGGGTGGGTCTGAGGGTTCACCAGAGTTCTTAAATACAGGAACGACAGAAGAGGACTTCCAGCATGCAGGAAAGCAGGAAACAGAGAGACAGTAGTTATAAAGTTTAGAGCTGACAGAGGAGAGTTCAGGGGCACCTTTCTTAAGGACAATCACCGGGATTCCATCACCGCCGCTAGCCTTGTGTGGGGTCTAGTTTTGATATTACACGGGATACTACTGTCGGGTAATGTATATATCAGACAGTTTAGCATCAGTTCTGATAGGGAAGTCGGGTGGGTGTACTCCAGGTAAGTCAAGTGTGGAGTTGGATGAACATCGGCGCGTGAAGCACTCAGCCTTGTCCGCTGATGACGTGACGACCTCGAATTCGTTGATTAAAGGAGGGATAGAGGATTTGCTATTGTTCAGCACCAGTTTGCATAATCGCCAATAGTTTTTGGAGCCAAACTTGCGGTAAGCTATGCGCTGTCTCATTCTCTCAGCAAACAACCGCTTGGCATCATTCAGGATTCTCTTGCACTCATTACGAGCAGACGTGAATAGGTGCCTGTTGTGGTCAGATGACTGTCTCCGAAATAGTCGAAAGTAGTGATTCCTGTGGGCAATGGCGGCCGAACAGGCAGGAGAGAACCAAGAGGAGGAATGAGATTTGAGACGAACTTTCCTGGTAGGTATGAAGGCATCAATGCCAGCTATCACCCAGAACGAACTCTCAGAGGCACAGTCATCAACCGGAAGATTGAACACTTTCCCCCAAGGGACCTCGCAAAAGAAGTCGTGGAAGGCGTCCCAGTCAGCTCTTTGGTAGCAGTAGGAGGTCCTATAAGTAGGAGGCTCCTGGGTGGAGTGAGAGCGGGGAGAGAAATATTAAGAGAGACAACAGCATGGTCGGAGTTGCCGAGAGGGCAAAGCTGCGAGACCTGACAGGAGTCAGATGCAGAGGTAAAGCATATATCCAGTAGAGAGGCGAGCCCACAGGAAGTGCTTGGAAAGCGTGTGAGGAAGTATCTATCTGTTCATTTTTGTATCTGTCTACCTATCTTAATCTGTGAGCATCTATCTATCTATCTACCAATTTTCTTATCTATCTATCTATCTATCTATCTACCAATTTTCTTATCTATCTATCTATCTATCTACCAACCAATTTTCTTATCTATCTATCTATCTATCTATCTACCAACCAATTTTCTTATCTATCTATCTATCTATCTACCAACCAATTTTCTTATCTATCTATCTATCTATCTACCAACCAATTTTCTTATCTATCTATCTATCTATCTACCAACCAATTTTCTTATCTATCTATCTATCTATCTACCAACCAATTTTCTTATCTATCTATCTATCTATCTACCAACCAATTTTCTTATCTATCTATCTATCTATCTACCAACCAATTTTCTTATCTATCTATCTATCTATCTACCAACCAATTTTCTTATCTATCTATCTATCTATCTACCAACCAATTTTCTTATCTATCTATCTATCTATCTACCAACCAATTTTCTTATCTATCTATCTATCTATCTACCAACCAATTTTCTTATCTATCTATCTATCTATCTACCAACCAATTTTCTTATCTATCTATCTATCTATCTACCAACCAATTTTCTTATCTATCTATCTATCTATCTACCAACCAATTTTCTTATCTATCTATCTATCTATCTACCAACCAATTTTCTTATCTATCTATCTATCTATCTACCAACCAATTTTCTTATCTATCTATCTATCTATCTACCAACCAATTTTCTTATCTATCTATCTATCTATCTACCAACCAATTTTCTTATCTATCTATCTATCTATCTATCTACCAACCAATTTTCTTATCTATCTATCTATCTATCTACCAACCAATTTTCTTATCTATCTATCTATCTACCAATTTTCTTATCTATCTATCTATCTACCAATTTTCTTATCTATCTATCTATCTACCAATTTTCTTATCTATCTATCTATCTACCAATTTTCTTATCTATCTATCTATCTACCAATTTTCTTATCTATCTATCTATCTACCAATTTTCTTATCTATCTATCTATCTACCAATTTTCTTATCTATCTATCTATCTACCAATTTTCTTATCTATCTATCTATCTACCAATTTTCTTATCTATCTATCTATCTACCAATTTTCTTATCTATCTATCTATCTACCAATTTTCTTATCTATCTATCTATCTATCTATCTACCAATTTTCTTATCTATCTATCTATCTATCTATCTATCTACCAATTTTCTTATCTATCTAGCTATCTATCTATCTACCAATTTTCTTATCTATCTATCTATCTATCTACCAATTTTCTTATCTATCTATCTATCTATCTATCTATCTATCTACCAATTTTCTTATCTATCTATCTATCTATCTATCTACCAATTTTCTTATCTATCTATCTATCTATCTATCTACCAATTTTCTTATCTATCTATCTATCTATCTATCTACCAATTTTCTTATCTATCTATCTATCTATCTACCAATTTTCTTATCTATCTATCTACCAATTTTCTTATCTATCTATCTATCTATCTATCTATCTACCAATTTTCTTATCTATCTATCTATCTATCTATCTACCAATTTTCTTATCTATCTATCTATCTACCAATTTTCTTATCTATCTATCTATCTATCTATCTACCAATTTTCTTATCTATCTATCTATCTATCTATCTACCAATTTTCTTATCTATCTATCTATCTATCTATCTACCAATTTTCTTATCTATCTATCTATCTATCTATCTACCAATTTTCTTATCTATCTATCTATCTATCTATCTACCAATTTTCTTATCTATCTATCTATCTATCTATCTACCAATTTTCTTATCTATCTATCTATCTATCTATCTACCAATTTTCTTATCTATCTATCTATCTATCTATCTATCTACCAATTTTCTTATCTATCTATCTATCTATCTATCTACCAATTTTCTTATCTATCTATCTATCTATCTACCAATTTTCTTATCTATCTATCTATCTATCTACCAATTTTCTTATCTATCTATCTATCTATCTACCAATTTTCTTATCTATCTATCTATCTATCTACCAATTTTCTTATCTATCTATCTATCTACCAATTTTCTTATCTATCTATCTATCTACCAATTTTCTTATCTATCTATCTATCTACCAATTTTCTTATCTATCTATCTATCTACCAATTTTCTTATCTATCTATCTATCTACCAATTTTCTTATCTATCTATCTACCAATTTTCTTTGATCCTCACTGGGTATCCCATACCTTCGGCCTTGTGCCACATCTAAGTGGCTCTTAGAAAATCAACTATCTACACATTTTTCATATCTACCATTAACTTTTCTTGTCAATCTGATATATCTCCACCTTTTTTATCTATCTATCTATCTATTCCCATTACTTATTATCTTTTATCTATCTATCTATCTATCTATCTATCTATCCCTTTTCTTTATCTGTCTATTTATCTCCCCTTTTCCTATCTACCTCCCCCTTTCTTATCTATCTATCTATTAACTGTCTATCATTCCTATTGGAAATTAATTTAAGAAAAGATACACTTTATCAAAAACCTTATTTGATTTGTTGTTCAATTGTACGAGGTAAGGTAATTTCATTTTGTATATTCCTGGAAATGGGTGGTTCTAAAACAAACCTGCTGGACGATGAACTCATAATTAAGATACTTTACTACTACCCTTCCCGTAAAGTATCGTTATAACTCTAACACCTGACAAACGCAAAACAAGAAAATTAATAATTAAATTACAGGAGAAATAGAAATAACACGATTATTTGTGACATAAGAAGACACTTAAAACGAAGACGATAAAAAAAAAAAAAACGTCTGTCAGAAAAGCTGAAACGCCGCACCTGAAATGATTGAAAATATATCGCCAATGTGAAATGAAATGAAAATATATGAAAAAAAATAAATCCGAATGAAAATAGATATTTAAAAAATATTAACTAAAAAAGAAAGAAAATAAGAAAAGAGAAATTAAATTAATTCCCATATAATTGTAGGTATTGGTGTTTATATGAATAAAATATTAACTACAAAAAGATAGAAAATAAGAAAAGAGAAATTAAATTAATTCAAATATAATTGTAGGTATTGGTGTTTATATGAATTCCAAATTAGTGACAAAATGGATCGAACAACAATCGGCAATTCCTGTATCTTATTTTTACCTAACGCCTGAAAAAAAAAACAAAAAAAAAAAACAAACAAAACAAAACAAAAACAACAACAAAAACAAAAAAAAAAACAAAAAAAAAACACCACCACCACCACAACAACAACAACAAACAAACAAACAAACAAAAACAAAACAAAACAAAACAAAAAAAAAACACGAAAAAAGAGGACTACATATATTTATACAAGAGATTTATACGGAGAGATTTATACAACACGTAAATCGTCAATTAGAATGAGAATAAAACGAATTTAAAACTAAACAACAAAAGTTACCGTTCTGTCCACACCAGAAAGCAGTGGTTAGCATGTCTGAAACATTACTTATGTCAGTCGTAATTGTTTTAGTGCGATAAGCTTGTTAATCATAACACTATGTCAAGATGGTTTTTAAGGGTATCTTAGAAGTGGCCCACGGCCGAATGTAAGAGAAACACAGTGAAGATCGAATTCACTACTTAGTTGTAATGAATCAAGTAAGTCAATTTTGCGCGGATGTGGTGCAGTGGAGATCGACTCGGAATGACAAATAGGGGTGCCGAGTTCGAATTCCAGATGAATTCCTTGCATTCACTTACGCACAAATACCCTTGAGAAAGGTAAATAATCCATCTCTTCCATCCAGTTATGAGTTAAATAACCGGACAGATTGGGTTCTATAGCCGTGCTTGGCAACCAGTCTACTGCAGAAAACAATGGCAACCTACTGCGGGATAATCTTCTGCCCAGTCAATCATGTCTGTTTCGAGACACGATCGCCCAAAACGTGTATCACGTATAGCATTTAACTGACAATGTTTTATAACCACGTCAAAATGCCTTCGCAAAAAACAGCATGAAGGAATAAAAATACATGTTTATTGTAAAACTACCAGCAGTATATTTTTCTATATACAAAAAAGAAATATTTTTATATATATTTATAGTAAAATGACCAACAATACAAAATAAAAGTAAAATGAGAAACAATACATGTTATTTGTAATTAGAACGGTGTTCAGAATATTTGGATTTCACTATTTAAACTATTCGGACTATTGTACACATTTTTGTTGTCATTTTTCCAACATTTTGGCCTTTGTACCCTACGGTCTTCATCAGGTGCTAGAAACTTCAAACCGAAGCCTTTATTACGATCACTGGGTGTATATTATTCTCATTCCTTGTGCAAAGCCACTTCTGGTAGTCATGAGTTATCTCCTTTTATCCTAAGTTATTATTTTGCTGCTTCCCTGGTATTGAGCACTACACTTTGGGTGAAGTCCCTGCAACTTATCAACGTATATATCTACTGAATAACGGCTGAAACGTTTTAAAAATGACAACAAAGATGAGGACAATACACCCAATAATGTAAATAGTGTAAATACTACTTCATCTCAGAATTATGGACTTTTTCAGTATTAAATAACCCACAGATATTGATTTGCCCATAAACAAAATCAACAAAGCAATATAACTTAATTGGGACTCATATATTCAATCCTCTGCCAAGACACTTGTTTGACTTAATCAAAACGTTCCTATAGAATCGGGTAATGAGCGTATTATTGAACGACAATGCTTCCAAACCCTATCATACAAACGCGGCTGACCCTCAAGGCTTTATCCTAGGTCCTAGACTTTTTTTTTTGGTTTTCATTGACGATCTCCCTGATGCAATCAAATCCAAAGTAGATATCTACGCTGACGACACCACTATTTACTTCTGACGTTAAGAAATCTTCCGATGCAGACAAAACAAACCTTAGTGTTGCTCTCAAAAAGGACTCCAGTCGGTGGTTGACTGGGGTAAATAATGGCTTGGAATCTTTAATGCTTCCAAAACGAAGCTGCTATTCTTTAACCACTATAGACAATCTTTTCTACCCGCCATCAACATGGATCACGCTAGTCTCCCTGAGATCAACACACTGCGTCTTATCGGAACTTAAGTGGAACGACTACATTAAATTAATAGCTAAGAAGGTCTGGTCACTGTGTTCTTTTCTGAAACCATCTTGCATCTTTACAAATTTACTATCCGCCCGTTCATTGAATCCTGCTGTCATATCTGGTCGGGCACCCCTGCTGTTCAGCTTGGGGTTCTCGACAAGTTCCAAAGAAGAATCTGCAATGTAGTCGATCCCGACTTTAGTCTCTCTCTAACCGACGAGATGTGGTTTCCTTTTGTCGTTTTTACAAATACTTTCATTGATTCTGCTCAGACGAGCTTAGCTCTTTCGTGCCCCCGCCATGTGAATTTACTCGAGCTACTAGACTGGCAACAATGTCCTACCCTTTTACTGTGAAAGCAATCAAGTATAACTGCAATTTCTACTTTACCAGCTCATTTTCTCGTACTTCCCGTATTTTTCTTTCCCTGATAGCTACATTCTCTAAGAGTTTAAATGCAACGTCAACTGTCATCACTTATCTCCTTGACTCCCATTCTCCTTCTCACTTTGCTCTCACGCAGCTCTCTTTACACAAATGTACCCGTCCTTCTCTTTCTCTGACACCTACTGTGACCTGTTCTCCTTTTTCTTCACTCTCCTATTATGTAACCTCGCGCGCACCAGTGGCAGTTCTGCCTTGCCTGGGGTGAGACGATTATATATATATATATATATATATATATATATATATATATATATATATATATATATCCTATACAATAAATTTTGCGGCTCCAAGTAGTATTTTAGTCCTCTTGCTATATTGTATCTTTATAACAGAGCAAAAATGAAAGTAGTGAATTTTTCTATATATAAAAATTACCAAAAATAACTATTTATAGTAAAGTGACCAACAACGTATTTTTTTATAATCGTGTCGCCCCAAGCAAGGCATTTTACTGCCACTGTTGTGCAGGGGGTTACATAAGAGAAATGTTGAAGAGTGAGAGATTGCAGGGGGTGTCAGGAAGAGAGTAGGAAAGGGAAGAAATTACTGATGAAAGTGGGCTGGACGAGGAGGTTTGTTATGAGGAGTGAGAGGTTGCAGGGGGTATCAGGAAGAGAGTAGGAGAAGGAAGAGAATACTGATGAGAGTGGGGTGGATGTAGAAAAACATGAGAGAGAGGATGTAATTTAGTGAGATAGGAGATGACTATTGACTTTACATTTAAATTCTTGGAAATTGTAACTGTCAGGAAAGCAAGTATGCGGAAGAGAATTCCACAGGCGAGAAGTGCGAGAAAAGAAGCTGTTAGAGTAGAATTTACGTTTACAATTGATTGGTTTCACAGTAAAAGAGTGGGACCTAGTTGTTAATCTTGTGGCTCGAGGAAATTCGTATATAGGGGGTACCAATGAGCTAAGTTCACCGGAGCAGAAGCCGTGAAAGTATTTGTAGAAGAGACACAGGGAAGCCACACTGCATCGGTGAGCCAACAACAATACATGCTACCTGTAGCTGAAAGCATGCAATTACGTTCAAAATATTTAGATATAGGCATTAAATAACACATAGATGTTGATATGCTGGAAAGCAAAATCAAACAAAAAAAGTTAAATATAGGTCACGATAAAAAGAAAAAGAAACAATCAAGTTACGACTTGTACAATTCTAAAGCGAAAAGAATACACTCCTGATCAAAAATTTAAGACCACTTAAAAATCTTTAAAAAGAAAATTTTTTTTTACAGATAGATTTTAAACTCCTCTCACTTAAGTTTACCAATACTACAATCTAAAAGGTTATGGAATCAAAAAGCCACATTCCAAACATTTTATTTAGAAATTTACATTTTTATAAAATGAGGCAATTTACGCATGATCAAAATTATAAGACCAGGGGTATAAATTGTTAGATCTATGGTAATTCCAATGTTTTTAGTTCAGTTAGAGATTAGCAATCACTGCGTAAAGGTGTTACCATGCCTAAAGCAAGTAAACTTACCAAAGTTCAGTGTTCTCGAATTCTAGAATTCTATAAGCAAGGTTTGTCACAGCGGGCGATCTCAGCTAAGGTAAATCGCAGCAAAACTGTGATTTGCAACTTTCTAAAGAACAGTGAGAATTATGGAAAAGCAAAATCCTCTGGTAGACCCCCAAAAATTGTTCCTGCATTGAGTAAGAGAATAAGACGGGTTGTTATGAAAGAGGGGGGACTTTCTTCTAGTCAAATTAAGGCAGTCACAGATACTGATTGCAGTCCCATAACCATCAGATGACACTTAAGAAAAAAAGTCATGGTAAATAAAAAGTGTAAACAAATTCCTCGGCTGCTTCCACGTCACAAGGTGGACCGCTTAGTTTGGTTGTGAATACCAAACATGGGATGTTGAGAAGTGAAAGAAAGTCCTGTTTTCTGATGAGAAAAATTCAATCTAAATGGTCCTGATGGCTTCCAACGATATTGGCAGAACAAAAACATGTCTCCTGAAATTTTCTCCACATGTCATAGTGGTGGAGGGACCCTAATGGTATGGGGTGCCTTTTCTTACAGAGGGACAATAGAGCTCCAGGTGTTACAGGGTTGTCAAACAGTGGCTGGTTATGTTAGCATGCTACAAAAAGCATCATTGATGATGGAGGGCCATTGTTTGTGTGTGGATGGATGATTATTCCAACAGAATAATGCTGCAATCCACGCTGCAAGACGGACCTTGACCTTTCTACAAGAAAATGGGGTTCATCTCTTGGGACATCCTGCATGCTCACCAGACTTGAACCCAATTGAAAATGTTTGAGGATGGATAAGAGATGTTTATCGAAATGGCAAACAATTTTCAACAAAAAATGAACTTCGTGAAGCCATCTTCAGAAGCTGGAGCAACATCCCCCGCACTTTAATGGAAACGCTTATTTCTAGCATGCCCGACAGAATATTTGAAGTCATCAAAAGCAGTGGAGGTAGAACTCATTATTAAATTTGGTGGTTGAATGTTTTCATACACTTTTCATACAATTTCGTAGAATTTTTGTCTGTGGTCTTATAATTTTGATCATGTGTACATCGCCTCATTTTATAAAAATGCAAATATTCTAAATAAAATGTTTGGAATATGGCTTTTTGTTTCCATAATCTTTTAGATTGTAGTATTGGTAACATTAAGTGGGATGAGTTCAAAATCTATCTGTAAAAAAATATTTCTTTTTAAAGATTTTTAAGTGGTCTTAAAATTTTGATCAGGAGTGTATTTATGGTTGATTAACAAAACCAAGGAATAAACACAGGCAGTCAATAAAAATCTCTACCGAAAAGAAAAAGAAAACCGACACAGGAAGCATTAAATAATGGTCTGAATCCAATAAAACATGTTCCTGGTCGAAAATAAAAAGCTCAAATAATCTCCATTTATGCACACACACACCACATTATATATATATATATATATATATATATATACATATATATATATATATACACGTGTGTGTGTGTTTGAGTGCGAGTGCGTGTGCATAAAGATTAAAGTTGAAGGAGGAAGCCATACATTTTCTAAATTAAAAAAATATTGATTAACTCTCATGATTGTTTGGCGTATTCTGTCTCCAAATAGTTTCCATCATTTATCTTTGCAGCCTTGTCTGTTGACTTACGATTCTCCTCAGTAACGAAGAGGTTCTTTTTCCTCTTGTAACATCAATCAACCTCGAGCTTCGGTGTGACGTCATTATCCAGATGGCCAAATGAATGAGACTTGATATTTGATTACTAAAACTGCCGGTTTCAATAAAATAATTTTCGTCCTGGGTATGACGATAAACTACGTCCGACAGCAAGGCGGATTTTTTTTATTCACCAACATGGTCTCTTTCTAAGATGATACACTGATTCCAGCGCTTCTCAAATCATTCAATGGTTTTTGATAGAACGATCTGTTTTGGTCTCAGAATATGCCTCAGTATCCGATATCACTTCTTCATTAGAGCCAAATCGCTTTCCATGGAGCATAATTTTGAGTTCTGCAAACGGTCAGTAGTCGCTGGGGCCAGAGAATACGGTGGATACGGAAGCAATTCGAAATGCAAATCATGTAGTTTTACCATCCGTCGTCTTGGTGAAAGATGACTTTTTTCTTTATTTGTGTCTGATTTTTGAAGATTTCTTCCTTCAAATGCACCAATAATGCTATATAATATTTGCTGTTGATGGTTCTTCCATTCTCAACGTAATCAATGAACAAAATCTCTTGTGCATCCCAAAATATGGGGGCCAAAACCTTGCCTGCTGATGTTTGCGTCTTTTATCGCTTTGCACGGATTTCACCTGCTGCTGTCCAATTGACTGCCGAGTTGACTCTGATGTGACGTGGTGGATGCATGTTTCATCCATTGTCACATATTTACACGAAAACTCTTTGTTGCATTGAAACAGTTGCAAGCAACGCTCTGAATTGTCGAAGATTTGTTTTTGATCAACTGCTAGCTAACGCGGCATTCACTTTGAACACATCTTTCTCATTGACAAATGTTCATGAGAAAATGGTGAATACAATGCCTTTTGATATGTTGAAGTCCTCTACTATCTCACGCAAATTCAATTTACGATCGCCCAAAACAAATTTGTAGATTCGTTTGGTGTTTTCCGGGACAACTGCTAAATTTTGGGCGACCTGAGCGTTCAGCATCTTAACCGTTGTTTCCGCCAGAGCAGAATGCGAATATCACTTATCAAGCCATTGCTTTGGTCGAACAGTATTTTCCCCCACCATCAGAAAGCAATGCTTTATCAACACACGAAATTCAGATTTTTCCATTGTTTTGAAAATTCGCAACACTAACTTTACTTAAATAACTATATATTGTAAAGTAATAATTCGATTGGACTCAAATTTTTTCAGGTGCAATTTGAAGGTTAGTAATTCATAAAAATTATATGGATTTTTTTTGTGGCGCCGGCTATATATCAGGCCCGGGAAATTTTGAGTGATATGTTAAATGTATAAGGCTGGATTCAACTGAGTTTGGTCTGTGAAATCATTTGTGGTCGAGTGGACTAAGATGCGTCGATTCATTTGACAGCTTCCTCTGAGTTGTTAGCAAGTCGCAAGTTCAAATCCTGCCAAATGACGCATTTTCCTATGAAAATTCCTCAAAAATATCCAGACCGATATATATATATATACTGTTTAATTTAAACCGGAGTATCTACTCAAGTAGAAGTATCTATTAAAGATAGTGTTCAAACAAATAAATTAAGAAAAAGAAGAATGTCTTTGATTTTCTATTTATTTTTTAATAGTTTGTATATTTAGGGTTCGGCTAGTAAGATAAATGTTTTGCACTAAGTTAGATAATTATTAGTGCTAAATTCTACAACACAGTGTTCTTCTCAGGTCGCGCAATACCAAGAACCGTATGCTAGTTTTTTAATACTTTCATTAACACAGACACATGGAATTTATCAACGACACCATAACTTCACACCTATCGCTGTTCTATCGCTACTTTTATGACAAATTTACAAACAAGCTAACCCTTCCTTAGTTCCACAAGTCCATACTCTTATTTTAATACTAGAAGTATAGCCCGGTGTTGCTCGGGTGTAATGAAAGCTTTAAAACTAATTCATGGTCCTGGAGCTCAGACGCTTCGGACGTTGGCACGAAAGGCTAAAAAGCAATAGTTGTTTCCAGTTAAAGCCAAACCGTAGACTGAAAGGAAAATGAATTGATGTAAGTCAAATTTTGATTTCCTGATATCGATATCAAATAAGTGTTTTCGTCGTAAACTGAATTTTGAAGGCTAAATAAGTCCTCTGAGTAAATGGTATCATGGCTGAGACTTAGAACAAAACCCGAAGCAAAAACAAAAATAAAAGGGCTGAAAAAATACAGACATACAGGCAGATAAACAGACACACACACAAACATCTTGCCTTATATATATATATATATATATATGTATATATATTATCGATTTTCTGCACTATTTTAAGAACAGCAACCTTGAAACTTCTGAATATCGTTTCCTATGTCTTTGTCTATGAGTGTATCAAATTTGATTAAAATCAGACCACTCGTTCTATAACCCGATTTTTTCTATTATCGGAGGTACGTCGACACAAAACCTAGCTAAGAACACTCGCAGACGCTTATAGTACAACTGTGTAAATTTTCAAGAAAATCGGTTCAGCCGTTTTGGAGTCTATAGGTAACGGACACACACACAGACAAAGTTCCATTTATAAATAAGTTTAGATTAGATATATGCGTTTCACTCCAAGTAAGGCATTACTGCCACTGATGTACAGAGGAGAGTGGAGAAAAGGCGGAACAGGTTACAGCGGGTGTCGTAGAATGGGTAAGAGAAGGATGGAAACACTGGTGTGAAGAGAGCTGCGTGAGAGTAGAGCGGAAAGAGAGAATAACAAGATACAGGGAATGTGGTGGAAAGGATAAGTCAAGGAGATAAGAGATGGAAATTGATGTTGCATTTAAACTCTTGAAGATTTTAGCTATTAAGGAATAAAGTATACGGAAGGGAGTTCTTCAAGCGGGAAGTGCGAGAAAAGTAAGTGCTAGAGTAGATGTTGCGCTTACATTTGATTGTTTTCACCGTAAAAGGGCGGGACCTAGTTGCAAGGCTAGTAGCTCGAGTAAATTCGTGCAGAAGGCACAAAGAAGGTAAGCTCGTCGGAGCAGAAGTTGTGAAAATATTTGTGGAAGAGACAGAGGGAAGTCATATCTCGTCGGTGAGAAAGTGACTTCAGTCACTTTACAGACAAATTCCAATTCGCTACCTCCACAGGGTTTAATCACGTTAATTAACTATGTGTCTTTTTGGTAAGAAAAGTGTTCCGCTGTACAATCCTTTTCCCAAAACCGCGACATTGTCAAGCAAAGATACGCGAGTACGCTTCCCAAAACACTAGAATTTTAACCTGTTTATGTCTAGGGCCAGTCGTTATATATAGACCATTTCCTTGTATCCTCTACTTAATTTCATATCACACAACTCATCCAGCAATCCTATATTTTAATTGTGTCTCGGATCTTAGATGGAGGGGTCACTGAATTTCACATAATGTAAGTCGTGGTGAATGAATAAAGACAAGACAATTATATACTTTAAAAATAGATTGGATTTAAAAGGGACATCTAATTCTGTTGGAATGATACCCCCTCGCAACACACACACACACACACACACACACACACACACACAATATTTTCCTACATTTTTAAGATTATTGAGTACTTAAAATTATCTGAGTCGCTTATGTTATACTAGCAGTATAGCCCGGTGTTGCTCGGGTGTAATGAAAGATTTAAAACTAATCCATGGTCCTGGAGCTCAGACTCTTTGGACGTTGGCACGAAAGACTAAAAAGCAATAATTGTTTCCAGTTAAAGCGAAAGCGTAGACTGAAAGAAAAATGAATGGATGTAAGTCAAATTTTGATTTCCTGGTATCGATATCAAATAAGTTTTTTCGTCGTAAACTGAATTTTGAAGGCTAAATAAGTCTTCTGAGTAAATGGTATCATGGCTGAGACTAAGAACTACAATTATACCTACTTAAAGCCAAACCCGAAGCAAAAACTAAAATAAAAGGGCTGAAAAAATACAGACATACAGGCAGATAAACAGACACACACACAAACATCTTGCCTTCTCTCTCTATCTCTCTCTCTCTATATATATATATATATACATAAATATATATATTATCGGTTTTCTGCACAATTGTAAGAACTGCAACCTTGAAACTTCTGATTATCGTTTCTTATGTCTTTGTCTATGAAATTTGATTAAAATCGGACCACTCCTTCTATAACCTGATTTTTTCGAGTATCAATTTTCGATATTTATCGGGGTTACCTCGATATAAAACCTAGCTAAAAACACTCACAGACGCTTATAGTACAACTGTGTAAATTTTCAAGAAAATCGTTTCAGCCGTTTCGGAGTCTATACGTAACGGACACACTCACACAGACAAACTTCGATTCATAAATATGTTTAGATTTCTCAATTTATTTTTGTTAGAGGGAATGGGATATATATATATATATATAATGATCTTCATGTGGACTGCTTTCATCATAATGTTGAGGTAGATTTTCTTCTTTTGTCCTTTTTTCCCCTTACATTTCTGAAAAGATATTTACTCCTTGAGACTATATTATTCATAAAACATTTTGTTCTAATATACAACCAAATGTTTTTCGATTGAGACAGTCAGTTAAGTGCTGTACACAGTTGGGCGATCATGTCTCAAAAGATGATCATCCAAGCGTCTATCATGTATGACTTAACTGACTGACTGATGTTTTCTACTAGCTACAGATCCAATAATAGGGACTATTTATTTTTACAATGAAAATATATCCGACTGTATATTCCTATATATTAAACGTCCAAGTCTCACCACAATTATCTTCTTTTAGAACAGGCTTTATTCAAAATTTTCCTTGTTATAGACAGACACAACTAAAGTTTTCTTTCGCTACAGTCAATATTTTCAATATCCCTTCTGCATTCTTTTTATAAAATGAAATCACATAAGCTACGTAACCATCTGTTCGTGAATATCAGATTATGTTGGAATGACAATCCTTTATAAAATATACTCGCAAACACACACGCATTCCTACACACACACGCGCGCACAGACACTCACACATATGCACACACGCGCGCCTCAACAAGTCCAACAAACTTAAACGAAACACAAATAAACAAATTTAATTTAGGCAGTTTGCAAAATTATTATCTTTTTGGTTGCTTGAACAAATAGGTATTGGGTACATTTTGTATTATGGGAAATTTAGCGACCCCATCCATATGATTCGTGGCAAATAAACAAAGGCAAGACAAGTATATACTTTAAAAACAGACTTTATATCAGATACATCATATAATAAAAACAAAAGAAACTTGCTAAAAACGTATTCTTTTAGCAGTTAACGACAAAACATCGGGTTCAAAATATAATCTGTTTGGAATTAATTGTGACACTTATCTGTTGTTGTTATGTCTGCTTCCTAAAGTCACTTGTCTTTCATTAGTCAAGTTTGTTCTCGCTGACATCCCCTGTTCTCGAAGTATTTTTACATGTTCGTTCAGTTCAGTGGTTTTGAAGCCTTTCTTCGGAGCTGGCTAGAATACGTCCTCATAGTGTGGAAGTCGCTAGCCAGTCTAGTTCCACGTTTCCAGTTTCGCGCCAAATGCATTTGGGATCTAAATTTAGGCCTATTTCATTAATGCTAGTTAATGAACTCTTCCAATAATAAGTAGATCCAAGAGGAGATAACCTATATCTTTCATTGTATTAGGCAAAATTTAGTAAAATAAATATTAGGTCAATGCAAATATATTGCTTTTATAATAGCATTTATTTCGGTTTGATGAAAGTTTGCCTTATTCCTGTGGAGTAGTTTGGCTTTGAACGGAGCATTACTAAAATCTTTTATTTCCGAACATACAAAGCAGTTAGTATGTATGTTATTCGTGCGTTCCATCTATTTTGGAATTGTTTTTTAAATGTTCAAATGAGCATTTAGCCCATTACAATGTCATTGTATATGCCTAACATAGTGAGAAAATTATGGCAAATTCTTGTTATTAAATTTATTTCCTTGAAGAGGAGATTCGATTTTATTCAAATTTCCGTTGCATCGAAATAAGATATCTATTTGAAGAATGACATTATTTTAAAGGTTTCTAATCATTTGATTCTGAAGAGATGTTATAATGTAATATATCGAAACAGCTTCATGGAAAGGACAGAGATCTTCTTAATTGTATGTTGCCGAAAGTACATCACGTCCTACTGGTGTTGTTGTTGTTGTGAAGTTCGGTAAATTTTTTATTTGTTCACCGAAGGCCTTTACCCCCGTCAAATCTTTCCTAAATTTCCTTAATTACGTGCAAATGTATATGCTGAGCTCAAATCGATAATTGTTTATTGAAGAAACCTACCTTTTTTCCCCTGTTATCGAGCAGAAAAAATCGGACTATATCTCACCCCTTACCACCGTTCTCATATCTGATTCACCGCTGAATGACTTGAGGCGTAGCATACTTATTTCGGCCTATTTACTTCCTTTCAGCAAATATTCCGCGATTTGTTTGGTTTCGGAACTCAGTTTCCGCGTAGTAATTGCAGAAAGGAAGTAAATTGGTCGAAAAATCGGCAAACTACGCGTGAAGTCATTCTGCAGTGAATAACATTTTTTGAAGCGTGGTTACGGGGTGAGATAAACAGAGAAAAGAAGTTCGATATTTTTCTGGTTGTAAACTTAAAAAAAGGTAGGTTTCGTCAATAAACAATTATCGATTTGAGTTCAGCATTTACATTTGCACGGAAATAAGGGTGTTTTGGAAAGATTTGAAGGGGAACAAATAAAAAATTTACCGTGAGTTCTAATTTTATTCAGAATATTGATTGAGAAAATAATATGAAGTAGAAATAGTTATGGGGTTTCCTCATTTTAAATCGTCTGGTTTTTTTCCGACCAGAAGGGACCGTGTGATATCTTCCCGTTGTTCCCGTTTTTATGCTTAAAACTGCGTAATCCTGATGAGAAAAATCATCATCTTCTTTTTCTATGTGCCTTGTCCTTTCAGAACGTAGGCGATCATGGCCTTCTACGTCACACTATCCCTGGTGGTTCTTAGAACGCTTTCTCCTGTAACATCTCGCAATCCCCATTCTGTCATCCACCTGCTCAGGCCCTTCAAATATGTTATCCGCTGCTTTCCTGTCTCTTTTTCCCTGTATCAGGCCTGTTAGTATCAGGTTCTCCAAGCCCTCCTTTCTCATTGCATGTCCCAGTTACTTCAGTGGTTTCTTCCTGATGCTCAATATTAATTTCCTTTTCGTTGCTATCCTTTCCAAAACCTCAACATTGCTCATATGCTCGGTCCATGATATTCGCAGCATTCTTTTATAGAATCACATTTCAACTGCTTCAAGTTTTTCCTTCATTTTTGATATTGTCCAATATTCACTGCCATATTGAAGAACTGGCATAACATAGCAATCTAGTACTCGTTACTTTGTTTCTAGTGGAAGTTTCCTGTGTCTTAATATTTTACTCAGCTTCTAGAACGCATCAGTCGCCATGCCAATTCGCCTTTGAATCTCTGTGTCGCGCTTTCCGTCTTTTGTTAGAACACTTCTCATCTATTTAAACTTCTATACCTGCTTCAGTTTCATATCCTCCACCTGTATTTGGCATTTTGAATTGTTCATTTTGCTGATGACCATTCGGTTGTCTTGCATTTTAGTTGTAGTCCTTTTTTGTCACTCTCTTCAACTACCTTCTGTAGGAGATCTTGTAGTTTCCTTTCCGAGTCTGCAATCAGCACTGTATCATCTGAGTATCTTATGTTGTTCAAATTGTGGCCTTTGATGACAAATCTTGGCATAACATCTAAGGTCCTCAAAATTGGCCAGGTGTTTAATTTTTTTTAGTACGTCAGTATGATCTTCTATGTTTAATGCAAATTGGTTAATTCAGTACTAATATATGCATATCGATATGGTTGGTTTATGCTGATTGGTTAACACTATAACCACAAGACCCAAATTAAATGGCACGAGTGGCATGTAAATCGCTTTTGACAAAGCGGATTTGATCAAAGGAATTCTCCCTGGCATCAAATGTCATTCTATACAACCGTCATTCCCGGCTGTGTTGTTCTTTTTCATTTAGCATTTATACTGAAGCAAGTAATTAACGTGGATTTTAGAATGTCGTCATATGATAACTTTATAGGCTGAAGGAGAAAATTATTTTTAAGGTCATGAATTTTTCTATGAAGCTGCAGAGTGAAAGTTGGGTCTGGAAACTGTCATAAATGACAGCTTTGCGACACCAGACCATCAATCCAGGCCAAGCGCGTGGCTCGCGTCTTTTTCATTATTATAGAAACGGTCCACTTAATCTGCCTTTTTATCGCTCCATCTGCGAATAAGTCATGTATCTTACTTGTGCTTTGAGGTGCAATGCATATCAGCTCGTTTCATTACAAATACGATTCGGTATCCACAAATACGATTCGGTAAATTATTAATCCATCTCTTCTAATTCCATTCATGGGTTAAAGGCAGATTAGATTCTAGAGCCTTGGTTGGCAGCCAGACTACCGCAAAAAGAAATAGCAACATACTGGGCGAAAAATATTCTACCCAGTCAGCCATATCTTTTTCGAGACATGATCGCCCAAACACGAAACTGACTGATCTAAAATATTACATTACATTATAGAGAATATTTTCCTACTTTTTAAAGATTACTGAGTACTTAAGATCACCTAAGTCACTTACGTTATATCCTTGAATTTATAAGTTAGAAGGAACGTGATATATATATATATATATATATATAATGATCTTCATGCGGACTGTTTTCATCAGAATATTAAGGTTGCTTCTCTTCGTTGTTTTTTTTTATTACCTTCAGTTAAGTGCCATACGTGATGCACGCTTGAGCGATCATGTCTCGAAAGAGACATAACTAACTAGACAGAAGATTATCCCGTCGTAGGTTGCCATTGCTTTCTGCGGTAGACTGGTTGCCAACCAAGGCTATAGAACCCAATTTGTTCTGCTATTTAACCCATAACTGGAAGGAAGAGACGGATTAATACTTTCCCAAGGGTATTTGCGCGTAAGTGAATACAATGGATTCAACTGGAATTCGAACTCGGCTCCCCGGTTTCTCGTTCCGAGCCGATATCCACTGTACCACAACGCACATCCTCTAGGATTAATACATTTCCCAAAGATATTTCCGCGTAAGTGAATGCAAGGAATTCAACTGGAATTCGAACTCGGCTACCCGATTCTCGTCCCGAACTGATATCCACCGCACCAAATCGTTGAAACAATGTTATTATTCTTTTATAATACTTTTTTGTTCTAATCTTCTACCAAAAGTTATTCGGTTAAGAGAGTCAGTTAAGTGCCGTACGTGATACACACTTGGGCGATCATGTCTCAAAAGATGATCACGCAAGCGTGTATCATGTATGACTCTTAAATGACTGACTACTAGCTACAGATCCAATAATAGGGACTATTTATTTTTACCATGAAAATATATCCGACTGTATATTCCTATATATTAAACGTCCAAGTCTCACCGCAGTGATCTTTTAGTACAGGCTTTATTCAAAATCTTCCTTGTTATAGACAGACACAACTAAAGTTCTCCTTCATTTTCGCTACAGTCAGAGGCTAATGTTTCCTTACTATTAAAGTGTCCAATATTTTCAATATCCCTTCTGCATTCTTTTTATAAAATGAAATCACATAAGCTACGAAACCATCTGTTCGTAAATATCTGATTCGGTTGGAATGACAATTTCTCATAAAACATACTCGCAAACACACACACACACGTGGACACACACATATGCCCTTTGTATAACCAAAGTCACCCAATACAACTTGTATTATGGGAGATTTAGCGACCTAATTATATGAGCGGTCGACGATGATCAAAGACAAGATGATTATATACTGTAAAAGACCTTATATCAGATACATCTTAACTTATTTATAAATGAAACTTTGTCTGTGTGTGTTTCTGTGTGTCCGTTACCCATAGACTCCGAAACGGCTGAACCGATTTTATTGAAAATGTTGTACTATAAGCGTCTGCGAGTGTTCTTAGCTAGGTTTTGTGTCGAGGTACCTCCGATAAATATCGAAAATCGATAATCGAAAAAATCGGGTTATAGAAGGAGTGGTCCGATTTAATCAAATTTCATACACTCATAGACAAAGACATAAGAAACGTTTTCAAGGTTGCAGTTCTTACAATAGTGCAGATTCAATATTGCTTCAAGCGAACGAACTCTGTAGGTATTAAAAAAGGTCTTACAGACTTGCGCTACAGAACGGCAATGAAAAACACTGTGCCAAATAAGAGAAATTACATCACTTGAAATAAATGAGTAAATTCATGCCGAGGGGGCACCAGGGAGCTAAGCCCGTCGGAGCAGAAGCCGTGAAAGTATTTTACCTTTACTCTTCTGTCGAACAACATGTCTGTTGCCTCAAATATCCTCATAATCTGTGAGAAAATTGCCCAGCATTCATTGTCATATAGAAGGATTGATGTTACATATCAATTCAACACTGTTTTCTAAGGAAATGTCTTAATACTTAGTTTACCTAACTGGAAAGCATATTTCCCTCTTCCAATTCTCCAACGTATTTCTGAGTCATACTTTCCGTCGTCTGTTATTACACCTCTTCACTTTAGTGTCTCTAATTTGTAGCTCTTGACTTGGTGGAATTGTAGTAGAGAAAAAAATGACGCCATCTTTTATTGACTTCCGAAGATACTCGATTTCGTGTTGTGTATGGTTTCTTTGTTTTTTTTAATTTTCAGGTTTCCTCTCAAGGACTTTTAGATATTTTTAGATATTTTTAGATATTTCTAACTTCAGGTTTTCTCTCAAGGACGTTTAGATATTTTTAGATATTTCTAACTTCAGGTTTTCTCTCAAGGACGTTTAGATATTTTTAGATATTTTTAGATATTTCTAACTTCAGGTTTCCTCTCAAGGACGTTTAGATATTTTTAGATATTTTTAGATATTTCTAACTATCCAATCAGATAGCATATACATTTATTTTAATTATTTACATTGTTTGAAATATTGTCCTCATCTTCGTTACCATATTCATGACGTTTCGGTCGTTGTATGCTCTGATTAGAATTTTGAACTGAACCTTTTATTTCGGTCAAAGGGGTAGATTGTTCTCGTTCCCTCAATTATGCCACTTCCGGATGCGTTAGTTATCTCCATTGAACTCAACTCTAAGTTTTTATTTACCACTGTTGTAGCCTGGTATTGAACTCACAACAATTTGGGTCATGTCAGTGTATCCAAACAACACTTTTATCCACTTGACTATGTGTTCTATTGGTTGGATCCAAACAATGTAATTAATTACAGTAACTCATCTCAGAAATAAGGACAAACGCTTATTGTATTTTGAACGTAAATGTATACTAACTTATCGTGTGGGCATTCGTAGCTTTTATTCTGCAATCGAATTCAAAGATAATATTTTTAGAGCATAAGAATCCAATCAAGAAAGAAGGTTAGTGAATGAGGTGGTTTGGATATAAAAGGGAAAAGTAAGAAGACATATTGTCTAGATATGTAGGATAGATACCTGTTCAATCTAGAGTTATGGAGTTTAAGATTGTAGGTATCAGGGAATGAGCCTTTGTGAAGTCTCTTCCCCCGAAATAACGGTTCAAGGAAATAAGCCGTCAGTGTGAAACTTCCTCTTTACCAGTAGAACATGAAGATAATGTGAATAAACCGAGTTTGCGTTCATGGCATGGTGGATCCTAGCTCTGAACTAGTAGAACAAAAGAATGACGCTCGTATGAAAATGTGCAAGGGAAACAGTGACATAATAACGAAAGGTAATCAACGTTTCACCTGTGGGAAAGAGATTTTATTGTGGCAAATTATTCCTTACTAACAAGGCCGGGTAAAAGTTTTTGAACTTTATCAAAGTGAGGATTGGAGAGCTCCATCGAAGATTTCGCAGCAATACACAATTTTTGATCTGATCTGACGCTTTTAAAAACAGGGTATGTCAGAAGGAATCAGGTTCATTTTGGAGCAGTACAGTAAACCGATGCACGGATGTGCGTTGTGGCGCAGTGGATATCGGCTCGGAACGAGAAATCGGGGAACCGAGTTCGAATTCCAGTTGAAATCCTTGCATTCACTTACGCGCAAATACCCTTGGGAAAGGTATTAATCCGCCTCTTTCCCTCCAGTTATGGGTTAAATAATAGGACAGATTGGGTTCTATAGCCTTGGTCGGCAACCAGTCTACCACAGAAAGCAATGGCAACCTACTGCGGGATAATCTTCTGCCCAGTCAGTCATGTCTCTTTCGAGACATGATCGCCCAAAGCGTGTATCGCGCATGGCACTTAACTGACTGACTGACAGTAAACCGTCCATTTTTCAAGACTCTTGAACTCGAGGTTTAAAGTGTATTTACATTACAACAGACGTTCCAGGAACGTCAATGGGGTGTATGGTTCGCAAACTTATCTTGCTAGATTAATTACTACGTAGTAGCGAATTTGATCCATACTGAATTCTACATACTTTTGGCTTTTTGCCACATATAAGCTGCGCTTAATAAGTCACTATAGATTATAAGATAAACCAATGTTGACAGTGAAAGCGTAAAATGTACAAAATATTAGTAGTTGAATGTAGAAAATAGCGTACAAAATATTTAGATTTCAGCATTAAATAATTAATCTGCATTTATATGCCGCCACATAACAACAACAACAACAATAACAACAACAACAAAAAAGAAATAAATTAAAATAAATGTAAATATATCTACGTATTATCCATTTCCCCCCCCTGAAATTAAAAAAAAAGCGATAGTGGTTTTTAATTAGTTATTGGCATTTTTATTCAGCGTATACGTTTTTACGTAACATCTTCAGATCTAGACTTTCATATAGAGAACATGCATAGCGTCAAACACATTCTGAAATGATTATATTATCAGCTATATATAACCGTTTTCTCAGATCAAGGATTAAAAATGATTAATCCTTTGGATATTAAGAAAGACGAAGCTTTATCAGTCTGGTTTGTAACGGTATATCAATAGATCATTTAATGCCAAATTTTAATTTTCTTAGGAGGTTTGCTAATCTTTAAAACATTTTATTGGAGGTAATTTTTCTTTTTCCTTTTCTAATAATGTATTGTTAATATTTTTTTCACTATGAAAATCTATTGCTGGTATTCTAACTATAAAAATGTATCTTTCTACTTTCATAATATTTTGACCCCAATTTAAAAGGTTAACCATTTTCGAACAGTTGAGATCCTAACAGATACTACCACCCCGGGTTAAGGTGTACCTGGGAATAACACCATTTAAAACGGGGTCCCACGCTCCTCACAGCCTATCAAATAGAAGGCTTCCTGCCAGATGCAGTTTATCGCCATCCCTAGAACCAATCTCACTTTAATGGGTTAATCATTAGGGTTTAACTATTAGGGGTTAACTACCACCTCAGGTTAGGATAGACCTGTAAACAACATCAATTAAAAGGTGGTTTCACGCTTTTCAAAACATTCCAAGTAGAGGATTTGCAGTATTTTATCGTTCCACACAAGATTTACCGTTAGACAAGGAGATGTTTCATGAACAGTAGAATGAAAACACTATACTTACTATAAATTTGAAAAATTTAATTTAGAAATAAAAATGTATATTGCTTCTGCCATGACAAAAAATCTCACAATTATATATATATAATTATAGAGTTCATCAATCTCAGGAAATGTTGCTCATTTTAGTGGTTCCATGCTTCGCAAAACCACCGAATCAGAGAGGTTTTTCGTCATACACAGGTCGAGAGAAATACATTAAATGTGTGACCAGAAGAGGTAACAATAACAGATTCCGGATATTAATTTGAAGCACTACAAAAAAAAAAAAAAAAAAAGAACAAAAAACAAAAATATAAAAAAAATAAAAATAAAAAATAAATAAAAATAAATAAAACAGTACTTTGAAATGAAAGTGCCATCAAAACAAGAAAGAGCGATAATCGGGAACTTGAGAAGCGTATCTTCCCGAAGAATCAGAGAAGTTTTTCGTAGGTACCTCCTCTTTTCAGTATAAAATTACAATACATGATTTTAAAATGAAATTTTTAAAATAGATAAATTATATTTAAGGTTTAAAATTAATTTTAATTGAAAGTCAAGAGATTAAATTTAGTAATTCCAGTAAACAAAACACACTGGCGTATTTTAAAGCGAAATTATATTGATTGGAATCTAAAATTTTTCAGATTAAGAAAAAAAAATTAAAAGTACCGCCATTTTTTTGATTGATCGTTATTGAAGTCAATCTTTTAAGTTAAAACTTACCTTTATCTGTTTTTCATACAATTGTACTTGCTTACTCTCTGAAATATTCGCTATAAGTTCTTTTTAATTAAGGTAATCCGACCTACACTGCTTATCTCAAGTGTTGATTGACATAATGACAACCGGAAGTTGTTAACAAGGCCAAAGTAGGGAGGCCGAAGGCGACAAAAATATTCGAATGTAATTTTTTATTTAAGGGAAGACAACCCTTGAATCACGTGACCTTTTAATGATAAATATCACGTACGGCCAGCCGCAAAAATAAAAGTACGGGCAGTAAAAATGCACACAATTAAAATGTTTTAATTTTTTAAAAATCCAGTGGCTCAATCATTTGTATTAAGCTTTTAAATTTTCGATTAGTAATTGTAGTCTTCATGCATTAATTGCATACCCTAGCCGAACACGTTGAGTAAGAAATTTAACAATAATTTTTAAACTTTTTATATATAATTTTTATATATAATTAAAAAATGAAAATAATTCTTGTGAAAATTTATTATTCATTGACTTTTTTTCTTTTCAGACTATGATAAGCTTAATTTATATTGTTCATACAAGCAATCAGAAGTTTATCCACATAGAAATTGGCATAGTTATTGCATTTTTCGCAATTCGGACCTAGTTTTTAGAAAAAGGGCTCTATTTGAGAAAAAAAACTGTTGATTAGCATTTCCCAATGACTCCTGAATTTAATTATATTAGGCTTATTGTGGACAAAATTGGAATTTTTAAGCATTTGTGGAAATTAATTGGTGGGAGGGGGGGTAACATATGTAAAAAATATTTTTACCAATATTTTATACAAAATAATTATTCAACATTGATTTCGGTCAATTAGGAATAAGTCCTGAAATTTTCATCAAAATCTGACGATTATTTGATTTTTGCGAGAATTTCCAAATTAATTTGTCTTTCCCTGTCAAAAAAGTGCATTGTGCAATATTACGTTTTTTTTACTTATTAACGTTGCGGCAATTTAGGCCTCGCACTGACATAAGAAAAAAAACAGACTTTCTACGTGTTAGAAATAATTAAGAAATTTAAAAAATAATTAAAAAAATCTTTGATCTATCCTCTTAATGATAATATAAACATTTTGCCAATAACACTTTTCAGTGATTTTGCGGAGGTACCTAGTTTTTCGTCATACCCAGAGAGATGAATTGAATGTGTGACCAGAAGAGAAAACAATCAGAGAATCCGGATTTTAATTTGAAGCACTACAAAAGACAAAACAACAACAACGACAAAAACGAAAGAGCAAAAAAGCAAAAAACAAGCAAAAAACAAAAAAACAAAAAAACAAAAAAAACAAACATAAAAAGCATAAAAAATAAAAAGAAAGAAAAAGAAATAAAACAACTTTAGAATGAAACTGCCATCAAAACTAGAAAGAGCGATAATCGGGGACTTGAGTAGCGTATTTTCCTAAAGAATTGTCTTTAAACAAATCATTTCAACTGAGAACCACACAAAAGTATTTGTTCTGTAAATGCCGAATATTTAATTGTAAGGAGACGGGTTATATTCCTAATTACCTAATTCCTCATTATGGAATCATTTGGAAAACGACTTCATAATCCTAAGCTCGAAATTCACAATTATAGTATGCGTGAACTTATTCATAAAGAAAGAAAAATCAATTGCCTTTTCAATTGTCTTCTTTTTTTCAGTGAATGGATCAGAATTGACAAAAATGAATTTCAGCTTGCTTGATTTTCAGTGACAGATAACACATTATTTTATTCTTGCTAAGATCGTTCTTTAAATTTTTTGTTTTATCTGTACTACGATTGAATGTTTGAATTTTCTCTTCATATGATGGATCATTTAAATATGCACTGACCAGTCAGCTTTGTTCTTCATAATAAAGAGAAGCAGACTTTTCAATAGTTAACGGCATTTTTCTTGAATTGCAGACACGCTTTTAAACCGAAAACATCTATCACTTCATAAATTCTAAAACTATCTGGCTTACGGCCATATCACGTTGAAGCACTGATTCTTGTCTGAACACCGAAGTTACACACGGTTAAGTGTAAATAATTTTATCAGTTTAAAAAAGAAATAATTTATCTTTATTCAATCATCGGCCGACACCAGAATATCTCCTATCTGACAGGCGTTCTCTCTTCATTTGGTCTGTTTTAACCCTAAAAAGTTACTGTTTGAATGATCACCAAAACGGATGTTGGGAATAATAGTATATCTACAAATATAAAACTCGTACGCTGCGTGAAGTAGATACACTGCTAGTTAGTATAATCACTCTATTCTTCCTTCCATTAGTCTCTACGTATTTAAGAGAATATGAAAATACCATTACTGTATATAGGTATGTATATAATATAATCTTACAGCCATATCACGTTGAAACAATGGATCTTATATAAACAGCGAAGTTAAGCAACGTTGAGCCTGGTTAGGACCAAGATAGTTGACATTTGGGAATAACAGGTGCTATAAGCTTTGATGTGCAGGTAGTGTAACGGGTAAAGGCTCGGAATTGTTAATCGGAGAGTTTAGTTTCAATTGTAGTCGAGATCGTTATGTTTACTTTTTCGTAAATAATCTTCAAAAAGGTATGAATTTACTTTATCTCCCCCAGCTATGGATCAATTAGTATGACTTTTATCAGTAAATCATTATTATCTCTACCAAACTCTTACAATGTAAAACTATTTTCTGGTTTGAAACCGCCAGCAAAAAGTTGATTAAGACAGACCAATTTATCAATAAAATTATTAACTAGAAAGACCCGTCAAAATTTCACAGTTTTCCTATTTTAATATACTGATGAGACTTAATTCTTATGCTAATCTAAACTTATTTATAAACAGAACTTTGTGTGTGTGTGTGTCTGTGCGTGTGTGTGTCAGTTACCTATAGATTCCGAAACGGCTGAAACGATTTTCTTGAAAATTTACACAGTTGTACTATGAGCGTCTGAGAGTGTTCTTAGCTAGGTTTTGTGTCGAGGTACCCCCGATAAATATCGAAAGTCGATAATCGAAAAAATCGGGTTATAGAAGGAGTGGTCAGATTTTAATCAAATTTGATACACTCATAGACAAAGACATAAGAAATGATATTCGGAAGTTTCAAGGTTGCAGTTCTTACAATAGTGCAGAAAATCGATAATATATATATATATAAAAGGCAAGATGTTTGTGTGTGTGTCTGTTTATCTGCCTGTATGTCTGTATTTTTTCAGCCCTTTTATTTTAGTTTTTGCTTCGGGTTTGGCTCTAAGTAGGTATAATTGTAGTTCTTAGTTTCAGCCATGATACAATTTACTCAGAGGACTTATTTGGCCTTCAAAATTCAGTTTACGACGAAAAAAAACTTATTTAATGTCGATACCAGGAAATAAAAATTTAACTTACACCCATTCATTGTTCTTTCAGTCTACGGTTTCGCTTTAACTGGAAACAATTATTGCTTTTTAGACTTTCGTGACAACGTCCAAAGAGTCTGAGCTCCAGGACCATGGATTAGTTTTAAAGCTTTCATTACACCCGAGCAACGCCGGGCTATACTCCTAGTGCTGAAATAAGCTTATTGCTTGTTCTACGACAACAAAATATCTGTAAAAATTACCGTATCGCATCGTTAAATATGTGAAATGAAAAGCTTAAATATTGCAATAATAATCATCAATATGGACTCTTCTCATTATTTTAAAAAGTGTATACAAATAAATTCCTTAAATTAATTTACGAAGAACTAAACCTTGGAAAAGGTATTAATCCGTCTCTTCCCTCCAGTTGTAGGTTAAATAATAGGACAGATTGGGTTCTATAGCCTTGGCAGGCAACCTACTGCGGGATAATCTTCTTTCGAGACATCATCGCCCAAAGCGTGTATCACGTATGAAACTTAAATAACTGTCTGTACAAATGAAAATATTTGAAATGGACAACTTTTTCCATATTTGTCACTATTTCTGAAATGAGGTAGTATATACATTATTTTTACTCTACAGACTGTTCTTCTCATTTTCATTGCAATGTTTAAGACGTTTCGGATACTGTACGCTTCGGCTTTCTTCAGTTGCTCCTCCAATAGAAGATAACATAACTAAAGACTCTGTGTACGGCATTCCATGTAATTCTGGGAAGAAATATAATAGAGAAACGGTCTGTTCCTTGAGGTAAGGCTGCAAGAAAATCGCAAGGCAGTAAGACGAGGTGAGATAGAAAAAATTAGGTGTAGCTGACCACATACAAAGAGAGAATAGCGATCTTCATCCCCCATGGGATGACGTTGAAATAACTGATAAAAAGCACTAATGGAAACTACGTAAATTTAAGGAATCAGCACATATCCGAGGCCGCAAAAACCTCCTAAGCCGGCTAAGAATAGAAATGAATACAATTTGGGAACCAGTAATACGGAGTGCGAGAAAAAATATCATGATCTCTGGTAACCCCCCACAAAAAAAAAAAAAAATAATTGCTGAGACATTAACTTTATAAATCCCAAAACACATACACTGATATCCTCAAGGACACATCGATATAGGCATTGGTTAATTCTAAACCTTTGACCCAAAGAGTTGTGAGTTCAATATCCAAATAACTTAGATAGTTGAGTTAAAGGGAGATAACTACATGACATCTGGCAGTAACATTGCACTTGGAATGAGAATGATATACCCCAGTGATCGGAATAAATGGTTCGGTTGAAAATTTCTAGCACCCGAAGAAGGCCTGAGCGTACAACGACCGTAAACAGGACAATGAAGATGGGGACAACAGTTTGAACAGTGTAAATAATGTAAACTTTTTCTATTTCACTGAAACAAACGTGAATGTCAGCCACTCTACAACACTAACATATAAAAAGAAATAACTATTTAAATTTACTATATGAGGAAAAAATAACTGTTGTATCACCGAGGTGGATACGATACACAGTGAAAGTGTTCTGCGGTATTATTCAGCACAATATCCGGTGCTACATGGATATACACAGAATAATATAATAGTTAAAATAAGAGAAAAGACAGAATATACGACATACGGAGGAGAGGATTAGATCGCAAAAGGTGGTAATCAGTCTGAATATTACTCGAATGACACTCGAATATTACGCATCAAATGCTACTATTCTTTACTTCAGTAGACTATTTTGGGCCATGAGTCATTTCATCATCGAGAATTTATGCAGGGGTGTCAGCTACTCTGCAGTAGCGCATAAAATCATGTGGTCGGGTCATCAGGCAAAAACCTTGCTAGATCAGTTGCCTTAAAAATATTTGTAGAATATTTCTAGACAACAGGAGGATACGTCACATTGGTGAGAAATCGATTGCAGTCAAAATGCTGAGTCAGATTTGATTAGATTGCAGATATTTCTTTAGATTTTGTCAATAACCACGAGATGAATGGCGAGAGCACCCGGCCAGATATGTTAATATTATTAAGAAAGAAGGAAGGAGAGAAAGAGAAATAATAATGAGAAAGAAGGAAAGGAATGAAAGAGAAACAACAATAACGGAATGAAAAAGAAATAACAATAATGAATGAAAGAGAAACAACAACAAAGGAATAAAAGAGAAACAACAACAAAGGAATGAAAGAAAAACAACAACAAAGGAATGAAAGACAAACAATGAGAAAGGAATGAAAGACAAACAACAATAGGGGAATGAAACAATGATAATGGAATGAAAGAGAAACAACAAGAAAAGAATGAAAGAGATAAAATGAGAAAGAAATGTGTTGTATCACTTAAGTGGATATGATAAACAAGAAAGTGTTCTGCGGTATTATTCAGCACAATATCCGGTGCTAAACGGATATACACAGAACAATACAATAGTTACAATGACAGACAAAACAGAATTTACAACACAGGTTTAGATTGCAATAGTTGTCAAAGTAATTAGTCCGAATATTACTCGAATGACACTCGAATATTTCGCCTCGAATGCTACTATTCTTTACTTAAATAGATCATTTCAGTTCATGGGCCATTGAGAGTGCTGCAGAAGTGGCAGCCATTCTACAACAAGGAGATTGTCTAGCTTCGTTGCCATACAGGAAAACAGATATCACATAAAAGTTCAGTACTCTTTTCTTTGTTTCCAATAAAATGTTACTGTCTCTCAATATTCTGTTCATCCTTTACAGTGCATTCTTGGCCATACCATTATGTCGAGCTACTGAAAGCATATACCCATATGATAATGTTTCTAGTAACAGCTAGACAGAAATAATTTCCCTTTCCTCTTGCAACAGAACATTGTCCTAAAATGTTGAAACCACATCCATAATGTCTTGTAAAGATTTTCGTCTCTCTGCATCTCGATTTCAGTAGAAGTTCATCGGTCATGTAAACCAGGGCCTATGTCAAATTGGCATAGAGAGACATTTTTTTTTAACCATATCACCCCGAGCAAGGAGGTAACGCCACTGTTGTGCAGGGGGCTACGTAAGAGTGAAAAGATTGGAAAAGAGAAAGCCGGAAACCACATCCTAAACAGGGAACAAGGGATGAGCCTCTACACCTGTTCAATAGACATGGGTGGAGTGTGAACCGGGCGATAGTTTAGTCTATCTACTCCAATCGAAAAAAAAAGTGAAAAGATTGGAAAAGAGAAAGCCTGAAATCACATCCTAAACAAAGAACAAGGGATGAGCCTCTACATCTGTTCAATAGACGTGGGTAGAGTGTGAACCGGGCGATAGTTTAGTCTATCTACTCTAATTTGCAGCACACAGCATATTGCCCTCATTTTCCCTCTAGTCTTTGTTATCTTCTCAAACAAAAAAGCTTGGTGTTAGCTTGCCTGGTCGATCTGGTCAATTCTGCACGCCTTCCCATTTTTCAATTTTCTTTTAATTTGGAAACAATGTTTTTTATTTCAGTCTTGCTATTGGTTGTATTCAGTTTCTGTTTTCGGAGGAAATGACACGTTTCTTCAAATCCGAAGAGATATTTTTTACGTAGTGCCACTAGTAAACTAAACATCTTTATGTTGAAATCTGTGATTTTACAATAATTATTTTTACTAATATATACTTAATATTTCAATTATTTAATAACAACTTCGTCTTATATAGAATAAAATAAAAGTTTTTGTAAGGATTTTGCTACTTTTTATGGAAATATAACCTTAAAGAAATGTTGAACAATCTCATCAAGGATGAAGGAGAGGCTTGACGCAGCAGATACGTGATTGTACAATAGGATGTGAAGATACCATGGACTGAGCACGTGAGTAACGATGAGGTGTTGGAGAGGATGCAAACGAGAATAAAACTCATACTTAACATCAGGAAGAAACAGACGATGTTCTTAGGACATTTAATGAGGGCATAGAGAATTTAACACTCACATGACGGATAAGAGGAAAGAGTTACAGAGGAAAAGCCTCGCGAGATTTGATAGGTCTGAGGAAATGGATGTCGAGCGGGATTTGGGAGAAATTCTTTTTCTACTTCTATGTGCTCTGTCCTTTCAGGACGTAAGCGTTCATGGCTTTCCACGTCTCCCTATCCCCGGTGGCTCTTAGCACACTTTCTCATGTTACTACACACAACCTTTGTTCTGTCATCCATCTGATCAGGGCCTTCAAACATGTTATCCGCTGCTTTCCCCTGTATCTTTTTCCCTCTATCTGGTCTGTTAGTATCAGGTTCTCCAAGCTCTCCTTCTTTATTGCATGTCCCAGGAACTTTAGCTGTCTTTTCCTGATGCTCAGTATTAATTTCCTTTTTGTTTCCATCCTTTCCAAAACCTCATCATTGCTCATATCCTCGATCCATGATATTCGCAGCATCCTTTTGTAGAACCACATTTCAATTGCTTCAAGTTTTTCCTTCATCTTCGATGATACTGTCCAGCATTCACTGCTATATTGAAGAACCGAAAAGACATAGCAATCCAGTACTCTCTTCCTTGTTTCTAGCGAAATTGTCCTGTTTCTTAATACTTTACTCAACTTCTGGAATGCTTCCTTCGTTATGCCAATTCATCTTCGGATCTCTGTGTCGCACTTTCCGTCTTCTGTTATGACACTTCCCAGGTATTTAAATTTTTGTACCTGCTTGATTTTAGTATCCTTGACCTGCATTTTGCATAGTGGGCTGCCTTTTTTACTGAAAACCATGTATTCGGTTTTCTTGCGGTGTATTTGTAGTCCTTTCTTGTCACTCTCTTCAGCTACCTTCTGTAGGAGGTCTTGTACTTTCCTTTCTGTGTCTGCTATCAGCACTATATCATCTGCATGTTGTTTAAATTTTGGCCTCCCATGACGAATCCCGTCGTAACTTTTAGGGTCCTCAGAATAATTTCGCTGTACAAGTTGAATAGATTTGGGAGAGATACCAAGAAGAAAAATATTGACAGCGACAAGAGACAGAGCCAAGTGGAAGTCCTGAAGGGCTGCGGTACTTTACTTATATTTTTCTCTTTTCTATCACCCGTCTTTTTTCATTGTAACCCCCTGCGTATCAGTGGCAGTATTACCTTGTTTGTGGTAAAACGATTATAAAAAATCTTCATCAATGGTATTGCGGTATTACAAAGTTGTTAATTTTTTGTATTCTGAGTAAATCTCGAATCAGGTATTTTGGAGAGAAAGTATGAAAATGTTGGCGTAAAAAAGAAAATGAAAAAAGAAAACTGTCAACTCATACTAGCAATAAACGTCTGTAATAGATTTCTTCTGTCTCTCGACCGCAACACTTGTAACCAAATCACAGTTTCAACAATAATTTGTTGCAACAGTCCAACAGCAACGTAGAAACGACAAAATTGGGTCACAAATCCAATCTTTAGTACTTACCAGTAAAAAACACGTGTTAGTTCCTCAAGCTCAAAAAATCCAACCTTTAGTTCTAACCAGCAAAAAACGCGTGTTAGTCCACCAAGCTCAAAAAATCCAACTTGCAGTTCTAACCAGCAAAAAACGCGTGTTAGTCCACCAAACTTAGAAAACCCAACCTGCAGTTCTAACCAGCAAAAAACGCGTGTTAGTCCACTAAACTCAGAAAATCCAACCTGCAGTTCTAACCAGCAAAAAACGCGTGTTAGTCCACCAAACTCAGAAAACCCAACCTGCAGTTCTAACCAGCAAAAAACGCGTGTTAGTCCACCAAACTCAGAAAACCCAACCTGCAGTTCTAACCAGAAAAAATCGCGTGTTAGTCCACCAAATTCAGAAAATCCAACCTGCAGTTCTAACCAGAAAAAAACGCGTGTTAGTCCACCAAACTCAGAAAATCCAACCTGCAGTTCTAACCAGCAAAAAACGCGTGTTAGTCCACCAAACTCAGAAAATCCAACCTGCAGTTCTAACCAGAAAAAAACGCGTGTTAGTCCACCAAATTCAGAAAATCCAACCTGCAGTTCTAACCAGCAAAAAACGCGTGTTTGTCCACCAAACTCAGAAAACCCAACCTGCAGTTCTAACCAGCAAAAAACGCGTGTTAGTCTACCAAATTCAGAAAATCCAACCTGCAGTTCTAACCAGAAAAAAACGCGTGTTAGTCCACCAAATTCAGAAAATCCAACCTGCAGTTCTAACCAGCAAAAAACGCGTGTTAGTCCACCAAACTCAGAAAATCCAACCTGCAGTTCTAACCAGCAAAAAACGCGTGTTAGTCTACCAAATTCAGAAAATCCAACCTGCAGTTCTAACCAGAAAAAAACGCGTGTTAGCCCACCAAATTCAGAAAATCCAACCTGCAGTTCTAACCAGCAAAAAACGCGTGTTAGTCCACCAAACTCAAAAAATCCAACCTTTAGTTCTAACCAGCAAAAAACGCGTGTTAGTCCACCAAGCTCAAAAAATCCAACCTGCAGTTCTAACCTGTAAAAACGCGTGTTAGTCCACCAAACTCAGAAAACCCAACCTGCAGTTCTAACCAGCAAAAAACGCGTGTTAGTCCACCGAATTCAGAAAATCCAACCTGCAGTTCTAACCAGCAAAAAACGCGTGTTAGTCCACCAAACTCAGAAAATCCAACGTGCAGTTCTAACCAGAAAAAAACGCGTGTTAGTCCACCAAACTCAAAAAATCCAACCTTTAGTTCTAACCAGCAAAAAACGCGTGTTAGTCCACCAAACTCAGAAAATCCAACCTGCAGTTCTAACCAGCAAAAAACGCGTGTTAGTCCACCAAACTCCGAAAATCCAACCTGCAGTTCTAACCAGCAAAAAACGCGTGTTAGTCCACCAAACTCAGAAAATCCAACCTGCAGTTCTAACCAGAAAAAAAAAACGCGTGTTAGTCCACGAAACTCCGAAAATCCAACCTGCAGTTCTAACCAGCAAAAAACGCGTATTAGTGCACCAAGCTCAGAAAATCCAACCTGCCTCATAATCGAAAAACAACAATTTTTATTCACCGAGAGATCTTTTTGATTCATTCAGGAGATGGAAGAACATTAGCATAGCTTCTAGTCCTTAAAGTAGATTTTTGCCAACTACTTTTTGGTAATTTTTCTTCGGCAGATCGCATACAAAAGACGAACTTTCTTTCTAGGTAGCTGCTGGTCTCTTTCACGACAGAAAATAATAAAATATTTTACAGAAAACTGAACCTTACCATCCTGCGTGCAAAGCTCCTTGACCAAGGAGTGGGCGTGGGGGTCAAGTGAAGGTGAAGGAAAAAGAAAGAAAAACAGTCGGGTTTATCGCACTGAGTATCTTTCGTCGTTTTTTAAGGTGCGTCTTGTTGTGACGTTATTTACATTCTCCTAACCAAACCCATCAAAATATATACGAATAGTTTGCTTTTTACTATTTTTCATAAACTTGAGCACCAAATAATGATTAAGAATACCTATTTTGATATTACGATGTGGTGCAGTGGATATCGGCTTGGAACGAGAAGTCGGAGAACCGATTTCGAATTTCAGTTGAGTTCCTTGCATTCACTTACACGCGAATACCCTTGGGAAAGGTACTGTAGAGGATTTTAAGTTCCTTTACAATTTATATTTACAAATCGTTCTCGTGTAATTGAAGTTGGAAATAAGACAACAATGACGCTTAAATAAAACAAACAATAAATTGTATTAACGATAAATTTACAAGGTTGGGATTAAGCAAGGTTGGGATTAAGGTTGGGATTAAATTTACAAGGTTGGGATTAAGCATGCAAATAGTAGAAGAAAAGTTGCTTCCCTTTTAACGAAAAGTCACTTGAGATTAATGTCTCTGAAAGAAAGAAAGTTGGTTGGTTGGTTTTGTTTTTATGGCATATCAACCTCGGTGGGTCATTTATTGCCAACTAAATCTTATTTTTATTTATTGCTGGTAATACCTTTTTCTTTCAACAATTTATTGTTGTTTTTATATAAGTTTTGTGTCTAGTAATACATTTTTCTTTTCGAGTATCAAGATTCATTGAGATTTGTTTTTTTAAGGGCAGGGTCCCCAATTCCTACCCTTGTTATTTAACCCATAACTGGAGGGAAGGGACGGATTAATACCTTTCCCAAGGGTACCAGTGAATGCAGGGTATTCAACTGGAATTCGAACTCGGCTCACCAATTTCTCTTTCAGAGCCGATATCCACTGCACCACAACGCACATCCTCACTAAACGCTTGTAGCACCTGGTATTCCCAAGCGGTCACCCATCTAAGTACTTACCAGTCTCAACGTTGCTTAACTTCGGTGATCGAGCGAGAACCGGTGTATTCAACGTGATATGACCGTAAGCCAAGAAAGAAAGAACGCAATGTACATACTGATGAGTTGACGAAAGTTCCGATTGGAAGGTGTGAGAGATTTGTGCACATGTGAGTATAAGAAATAAATGAGAGTTAATTGCTTCCTGCAATTAGTGCGGGTGTGTGAAAATGAATTAGTTAAGATTGAAGAACGCGAATCCCGCGATGCATGACGCTATCGCGGGCAGCTGAAACTGCCAACTCCCTTGCTTGGAACTCGAACACGAACTGGAACTCGGTCGTAACACGTGTGTCCCCGCTTTTTTATAAGCCCCGGGAAAACGCGAGAATGCATAAAAACATCTCGTGATGGTCGCGTGTTTCGTGAATGAAGAAGACACGCGAGACAGGAGTAAAGTATGAATATGTATATACATGCGTGGAAATACACGTGATTCCCACAGTACTAATCCGTCTATTTCCTCCATCTATAAGTCAAATAACAGGGCAGCTTGGGTTCTATAGCCTTTGTTTGCACTAGTCTACCGCTGAAAGTACGAAAATCTTCTTCCCAGTCAGTCATATCATTTTGGAGACATGATCGCCCAACCTTTTATCACGTATAACACTTAACTGACTGACTGAATGTTCATCTTGATGTAATTGGCTGAGCATATGTGCGTTGTGGTACAGTGGATATCGGCTCGGAACGAGAAACCGAGTTCGAATTCCAGTTGAATCCACTGTATTCACTTACGCGCAAATACCCTTGGGAAAGGTATTAATCCGTCTCTTCAATTCCAGTTATGGGTTAAATAGCAGGACAGATTGGGTTCTATAGCCTTGGTCGGCAACCAGTCTACCGCAGAAAGCAATGGCAACCTACTGAGGGATAATCTTCTGCCCAGTCAGTCATATCTGTTTCGAGACATGATCGCCCAAGCGTGTATCACGTATGGCACTTTAACTGACTATAAAAACATGTGGTAGGGTTATTTCATTTATGAGCAATAATCTACTTTAAATTGTCAGTATGTATTTATCTATGTCTCTCTCTCTCTCTCTCTATATATATATATATATATATATATATGTTTGTTTATGTGTTCAGATTCAGCTCTCTCTATATATTTATATCTATCAATTTGAATATTAACATAAATCCATAATGAAAAGGTAATATCAGATTATGACACTTCATGTGATGCGTAGAGAGCTCGTTAATTTTTCTTTGATTCAGCCTTGTGTCAGACTTAACCGAACTCCCTACAGCTTATAAGTTTTATGCAGAGTTATAATCATCAGATGGTTTTCATCAGAAGGTTGTTTGTCGGCAGGTTGGAATATGTAGAATTAGTGCAGAAGAGTGGAATAATAAAATATACATTTTGAATGTTAAAATAGTAATTTATTATAAGAAAAGACTAACATAAGTTGTAGAAATTATTGTTCAATTAGAAACATTATTAAGAAGTTATGAGTAGAGTTCGTATTCAATGATAAAGTTGAGTTAAGGGTATCGAGAGTTGAAGAAATTGTTCGTAGTAGTAATTGTTGAAAGAAATAAGGAAAAAGAGAAAGAGGACAATGTTCGAGTCGCTTGAAGTTACATTTTAGATGTTTGTCTCACGGCTCCCAGTGACTCTCTGGCTAACTGACGTTGATGAAGTCCTTTTATTATAATCTAGATATTTTTGCACTTACACGCAAAGTTCTTTTGGTCTTGCAAGTCGCTCCTAATCATCAAAAATCATTTTAGCACCTACTTGCAAAATCTGGTTTCGACTTTTTCGTTAAGCAGATGGTCAACCCTTTTTTTATTTGGGAAAACCAGGATTTTACACGTCATTGTGAATTTTTGTAAAAGTGAAGAAGAGAGTTGGTTTTAATTAATTTCTTATCCGCTACAAATCAAACACAGTGAAATGATAATATTGGATTATTAAGACTTCGTTGATAGATCATGATAGTAAGTCATAGCATCTCATTAGTTGGAGAAAATGAGTAACAATCGCTTCTAGTAATGATTTAATTTTTATAAGAGAATTTGTAATCTTATTGACTGAAAATCTTTTAATATGAAAATATATTGTGTGCTGAATTCAGTGGAAATGAACACAATTTTCATTTAGTTTAAAGAACTTGTCCAACGTTGATACCCTTGAGCTGGACAACTGTGTTTTACAATCACGCGATAAAACATGCCAGGATAATACTGATATTAACGAAGAACTAATTAATTTTATTTTGATGATAACGTGGGCATGTTGATATTTTAGCTTAAAACAAAGGAAACATTCGAAGTAATTTCTTTTTATTTTTTTTACCAAAATAATTTATCATCCGTACAAGCATAAAATGGTAGTTGGACAATAGCTGCGTTCTTTTTCAATCTGACAAAACAATCAATCTCATTTGCCTGTTAACATTTTACAGCATTTAAACGACAAACTTTGTGCTTAGTTTAAACATTTTATATAAAAATATGGCAAGCTTGACTCGATAGAAACACTGGCACTTTTACGAGAACTAATGGATGTTTTCAGTTATTGTTAATCCTATTTAAATAGTTTCAGAATGAAATTGCTGCCTCAATTTTGTCGATACAGGAATTCAGTTTGACGTACATTCAGCAGCTTTTAGTTTCAAGAAGTGAGAAAATAAATTTTCAGTAAAGATTCCGAAACTTTCACGAAATAAAAGAAACGGAAAACAAAAGGACATCATCATGAAGTAATATTTTATCAAAATATTATCTTCTAGTTTCTACGCACAATCACGTGTTTAAAAATATGAGAAAGTATCCCGGGTGATTCATTCTGAAGCGGGAATGTGATTAGCATTAAAATATCTAGTTTCCTTCGTAACGATTACTCCAAAGTGGTCTGAAATAAAGATGAAAGAAATATATTGAAGTATAAAGTAAACACTCGCCTGGAATGGTTACACTGGGAATCATTTATTTTATTGAATTATATCAGATTCTTGAATGTAGATAATGTGGGAGCGTAGAAAACGAATTTCAACCCGGTTTGGCTCTGTCAGGTCCTGCTTCTTTTCAGCGAGAAGAAAACTCATACATAATATCAGGAAGAGACACACGAGGTCTCGGAACACGCAATGAGGAAGAAGGGCCGAGAGAATTTAATACTCACAGGTCGGATAAAGGAAGGAGCTACAGGGAAAAACAGCGAGAGACGTACTTGTTAGGTCTGAGCAAATAGATGGCGAATCGGGGTTTAGAAGAGATACCAAGATAAAAAAATATTGAGAGTGACAAGAGACTGAGCCAAGTGGAAGTCCTGATGGCCTAGACCCTGAAGGAACACGGCTCATGAAGAAGAATGTGTCATTTTTCAGATTTTTCAAATAAAGACTAAAAATGTTTGTGCTAAAATTTGTATTCAAGCTTCATGAATATTTCTACTATGTGCCGTGTCTCTTCAAGATGTGGGCGATCTTGGCTCTCAAAATCACACGTTTCTTATAACACTTAACAACTTTTCTCTTGTTATTTCTACCAAACCCTGATCTACCATCTACTTGCTTGAGCCCATCAAATATTTCAATCGTTATTTCCCCTGTCTCTCTTTCTCTCTGTTTATTCTGTGAGTATCAGATTCTCCAAGCCTTCCTTCCTCATTACGTTTCCCAGAAACCTCAGCTGTCCCTTCCTGATATTAAATATGTTTCTTTTTCGTTTGCATCTTCTCCAAAACCTCGTCGTGTCTCTCATGTTCGGTCCAGAGTAAAATTATAACAATAAAACTGACATTAACATAAATTTATAACAATAAAAATGATATTGATAAAGATTATAACAATAAAAATGAAATTAATAAGAATTATATCAATAAAATGACATTAATGAAAATTATAACAATAAAAATGACATTAATAAAAAATAAACAGATTTCAAGGATTCATTGTGTCAAACTTTTTTTATAAAGTCAGCAGTTGAAGTAGAAGTGTAAAATTTCCATATATAAACGAAAATAAATCAAGTTCGGTTTTACATTTGAACTTTCTATTGCTTGATTACATATCGCTTGATAGTTATGTTAATTTGCAAATGAATTTAAAGCTCTTAGGTCATATAAATTCAAGAAAATCTGGAATATAAACACAAAAAATCGTTTAAATCAAATCTAAACTTACTTATAAATGAAACTTTGTCTGTGTGTGTGTGTGTGTGTGTGTGTTTGTGCGTGTGCGTGTGTGTGTGTGTGTGTGTGTGTGTGTGTGTGTGTGTGTGTGTGTGTGTGTGTATCCGTTATCTATAGACTCCGACACGGCTGAACCTATTTTCTTGAAAATTTACACAGTTGTACTTTAAGCGTCTACGAGTGTTCTTAGCTAGGTTTTGTGTCGAGGTACCCCCGGTAAATATCGAAAATCGATAATCGAAAAAATCGGGTTATAGAAGGAGTGGTTCGATTTTAATCAAATTTCATACACTCATAGACAAAGACATAAGAAACGATATTCAGAAGTTTCAAGGTTGCAGTTCTTACAATAGTGCAGAAAATCGATAATATATATATATATATATATATATATATATATATATATATATATAAAAGGCAAGATGTTTGTGTGTGTGTCTGTTTATCTGTCTGTTTGTCCTTTATACAAATCCACAATTTTTATCCGATTCTCACCAAACTTCACACATATATTCTTTAGGCAGAGTCTGAGCTCCAAGACCATGGATTAGTTTTAAAGCTGTCATTACACCCGAGCAACACCAGCCTATACTGTTAGTAGGAAATAATTATGAAATAGTTACTTATAATCTATGAAATTAAACTACAAAACACCAATGAAAAAGCACAATGTAAATTACGTCTAATTAAATCACCTCTTAAATAACAATGGCAAAATTACTCACAAAATGATATGCCAATTCAAAATTATATTAATAACCAAACTTAATTGACTAATTAAATTATTTGATTAACTTCGGAAACGGATCTATTTTATACATTTTAATTGTCTTTCTGGAATATACTATAAAAAAAACAGGAACGCTCTAGAAAATTCTTGAAATCTATATTTTTAGGTTAATTAATTAAAATGACTAAAACACCAAACAAACAAATAGGAAGGATTCACTATAGCAAAATTTTATGAATCCAGTTATATTTACTCTCTGGTGTTGAAGTGTAGTTGCGTAAATGAATGCAATGAATTCGACTGGAATTCGAACTCGCCTCACCGATTTCTTGTTCCGAGCAGATATCCACTTCAACACAACGCACAACGCAATTGACAAAGATACCCCGTGAAATTCAGTCAGTGGTCTGAAGTGCGGAGTTCTTTCTTTGTATATTGTTTTCTTAACTACTTCTCGAGGAGAATATTGAATTTTTCTGCGGGCCCACGTTGCTACCGAATATGACACATAGTCGACATTTAAACTGGTTACTTAACATTTTATGGATGTCTTACGAGCCGGGTAATGACAACAACCCCTCCTCAAAAGAGAGGTATTGCCTGGAAGTATGACCTCCTGGGGTTTGGGTTTAATATTTTGAAACTACATCAGCCGAAGCCAGGGGAATAAATCTAAGAACTATTCGCCACCAAAAATATATATATATTTTTTTTATAATCGTGTCACCCCAAGCAAGGCATTTTACTGTCACTGTTGTGCAGGGGGTTACATCGGAGGAATGTTATGAGAAAGTGATAGGTTACAGAGAGTATCAGAAAGAGAGTAGGAGAAGGAAGAGAATACTGATGAGAGTGGGGTGGAGGGAGAAAAAAGTATGAGAGATTAGATGTAAGTTAGTGAGACAGGAGGTGACTATTTACTTTACATTTGAATTCTTGAAGATTGTAGCTGTCGGGAAAGCAAGCATGCGGAAGCGAATTCCACAGGCAGAAAGTGCGAGAAAAGAAGCTGATGAAGTAGAATTTGCGTTTACAGTTTACCCGTTTCACAGTAAAAGGATAGGACCCAGTTGCTAATTTTGTGGTTCGAGGAAATTCATATATAGGGGGTACTAGTGAGCTAAGTTCATCGGAACAGAAGCCGTGAAAGTATTTGTAGAAGAGACACAGGGAAGCCACACTGCGTCGGTGAGAAAGCGACTGTATCCTAGCTGCCAGATCGGGATCGATCACATTACAGATTCTCCGTTGGATTTTGTCAAGGACACCTAAGTAGATAGCAGTGGATGCACCCGACCAGATATGGCAGCAATATTCAATGCACGGGCGGATGGTAGATTTGTATATGTGCAGGATTGTTTCGGACGGAAAAAACTTCCTGGCCCTACACAGAGAACCGTCTTTCTTAGCAGCGGATTTAGCTATGCATTCTATATAGTTATTCCACTTGAGGTCTGATGTGAGAGTTAATCCGAGGAGGTGCAGTGTTTTAATTTCAGGGAGAGAAGCCTGATCCATGTTAATGAGAGAGAGGAAAGATTGTCTGTGATGGTTAATAGATAGCAGCTTCGTTTTGGAAGCATTAAAATTTAGGAGCCATTTCTTACCCCAGTCCACCACGGATTGAAGGTCCTTTTTAAGCTCGGCAGCTAGGTTTGCTTTGTCAGCCTCAGCAGATTTTTGATCGAGACGAGAGTAGATCGTAGTGTCGTCAGCGTATATGCCTACTTGGGATCTTATTACGTCGGGGAGATCGTTAATTTAGATAAGGAAATGCGTAGAACCTAGAATAGAGCCTTGAGGGACACCCGCGTTCGTGTGATAATATTGGCAGGCTTGTCTGTTCAATACTACTTTCATTGTTCGATTTGAAAGGAATGACTGGATTAGGTCAAACAATTGTCCAGTTATACCATAGCCCTGCAGCTTGCATAGAAGGCCAGCATGCTAGACTCTGCCAAACGCTTTTGAGATGTCAAGGGCAACAGTTCGGGCTTCGGCATTCTTGTCGAGAGCCTGGTGTATATACTCAGTGATGGGCGTGAGCATATCAGCAGTAGACCTGGTGCAGCGAAAACCATACTGTTTGTCATAGAAGAGACTGTGGACTGAGAGATATTGTAACACCTCGGAATTGATGATGGCTTCGAACACTTTGCCAAAGATCGGTAGGAGGCTGATAGACGATAATTAGCGGTGTCAGAGGGTTCTCCAGTATTTCTATACATAGAAACCACGGAAGAGGATTTCTAGCAGGTAGTAAAGCAAGACATATATATTTTAAATTGGTTAAGTATTATAGACTGAGAAATTGGCCGAGTATTATAGATTGAGAACATCAACGCTTAAAAAGAGCAAGATGTCATTAGACATGGATAGCTGAAGTCGAATATTCTACTTTCGGAAATTAAATAAAAGTTTCAGTTCAAGTCTATCTGAAGGTTACACAGATTGAGAAATAGAAGGCCGGAGAGCATGACGACCAGAACTTTGCGATAATAACAACAGTGGCCATGACAATAGTCCTATTTTAAATAACGCAAATGATATATATTTTGCTTTGAATTCTTGCAGGTTAACTTATAGTTCGAATAAGAAATCGCTTAAAAACCCGATCTCGCCCGCTTATTCGGGAATAAATAAATAAATGAAGACATATGAAATAATAAATCTAGTTTATCACAGAATCTGAGGCAGCGTAAAATATTAATGATTATTCTTTGTTATTATCTGATTCAGTTTCGATAGCGAAAATAAAATGCTTGGAATTGGTTAAGTTTAATCCAGTCGGAGCAGAAAAAAAGTATTCAAAGATTAAAACAGATAATGTTTTTTTAAGAGGAAGCCATAAAATATCAAAAAGAGAATATTTACGGTCTCGAATAAAAGAAAACAATTCAAATTGAGATCAACGGATAGTATCAATATTAATTCAATCATTATTATAAAATCTTCACGCCTTTTGGCTTCGTTAAAAACATGTATATATATATTAACCCTCTAGGGCCATTCGTATCATATTTGATACAGTATGAAAACAAGCCTTGAAAGAAATATTTTCCTGAAAAATTTTTTAAGAGAAATATTTTATAAATTTCAAATGAAAGCAGTACTGACAGCTCAGTCAATGAATACCAAATGTTTCCTTATAGGGAAATACCAAATGTTTCCTTATAGGGAAATACTGTATCAAATATGATACGAATGGCCCTAGAGGGTTAACAGTTATTACCTTGCCACAAGAAAAACTAAGCTCACACATTCATACATACATAACACACACACACACGCCGACACACACAGACACGCACACACACACACATACATATACAGTTCGTGTGCACTTTTAAAAAATTTAACTTTATTTGTATTATAAATTTTTTAAAGTGCACACGGACTTTATGGAAACCTTGTATATATATTATGCATAAGAGCGTATTTTTAGCTTTTGAAAAAGTATATATGCCTGTGTATGTGTGTGTGTATAAATGTGTGTGTGTGTTAGTGAGAGAGAGAGAGAGAGAGAGAGAGAGAGAGAGAGACCATGTGTATAAAATAGCAGATGTTACAATTTGTCCCGCTAGACGCACATGCTCTGAAAACCCTATCGGCAGTAGCGATCCCTTTTTTAACTTTTGGCTATGCGTAAAAATATCTGGAAGCATGCGTCGTGCGAATTCTTTCACAACATGACGGGATCGAGGCAAGATGCTAATCTAAGCACTCCCAAAAGAGACACGCAAGATAAGATATATAAAAAAAACTTGACTTGAATTTACGCTTTATTTCAGGAACTATCAGAGAACATTGTGTAGGCAAAAAAAAAAAAAAAAAAGAAGAAAGGAAAGTAAAAAAAAAACAATTACCAACAGTAAACTGAAAATTTTGTTTTATTCAATTCTCTTGTTAGTCTGTTTTCTCAATGAATGCAACGCATATAGTTTTCCTTCGCCAATACACACCTCAAATCCAAACGACGACTTTTGATCTAACACAAAATAGGTAGGTAGGTTAATAGATAGATAGATAGATAGATAGATAGATAGATAGATAGATAGATAGATGTTCACAGATTAAGATAGGCAGACAGATACAAAAATGAACATAGATAGATAGATAGATAGATAGATAGATAGATGTTCACAGATTAAGAAAGGCAGACAGATACAAAAATGAACATAGATAGATAGATAGATAGATAGATAGATAGATAGATAGATGTTCACAGATTAAGATAGGCAGACAGATACAAAAATGAACATAGATAGATAGATAGATAGATAGATAGATAGATAGATAGATAGATAGATGTTCACAGATTAAGATAGGCAGACAGATACAAAAATGAACATAGATAGATAGATAGATAGATAGATAGATAGATAGATGTTCACAGATTAAGATAGGCAGACAGATACAAAAATGAACATAGATAGATAGATAGATAGATAGATAGATAGATAGATAGATAGATAGATTAAGATAGGCAGACAGATACAAAAATGAACATAGATAGATAGATAGATAGATAGATAGATAGATAGATAGATAGATAGATAGATGTTCACAGATTAAGATAGGCAGACAGATACAAAAATGAACATAGATAGATAGATAGATAGATAGATAGATAGATAGATGTTCACAGATTAAGATAGGCAGACAGATACAAAAATGAACATAGATAGATAGATAGATAGATAGATAGATAGATAGATAGATAGATAGATGTTCACAGATTAAGATAGGCAGACAGATACAAAAATGAACATAGATAGATAGATAGATAGATAGATAGATAGATAGATTAAGATAGGCAGACAGATACAAAAATGAACATAGATAGATAGATAGATAGATAGATAGATAGATAGATAGATAGATAGATGTTCACAGATTAAGATAGGCAGACAGATACAAAAATGAACATAGATAGATAGATAGATAGATAGATAGATAGATTAAGATAGGCAGACAGATACAAAAATGAACATAGATAGATAGATAGATAGATAGATAGATAGATAGATAGATAGATAGATAGATAGATGTTCACAGATTAAGATAGGCAGACAGATACGAAAATGAACATAGATAGATAGATAGATAGATAGATAGATAGATAGATAGATAGATAGTGGACATTTTCAATGGATGAAATAGTTTTAAGTGCCAAAATAATAACTTTCTCTCGTCAACTTTATCAGCTTTTTGTATTAAAGGCAAAAATTATTAGCTTCCACCACTTTCGTCACATATACATATCAGTCAGTTAAGTGCCATACGGGATACACGCTTGGGCGATCATGTCTCGAAAGAGGCATGCCTGACTGGGCAGATTATCCCGCAGTAGGTTGCCATTGCTTTCTGCGGGAGACTGGTTGCCAGCCAAGTCTATAGAACCCAATCTGTCCTGTTATTTGACTCATAGCTAGAAAGGGAAGAGCTGTCTTATATTATTATGTAGTAATTAGTGGGGGATCAGTTTATTACTTCTTGACAATATAAGACTAATCCCCCACTTTATACCCAGTAGAAGTTTTAATTATATTTCTATTACATTCATTCAGTCAGTTAACTGCCATACGTGATACACGCTTGGGCGATCATGTCTCGAAAGAGGCATGCCTGACTGGGCAGATTATCCCGCAGTAGGTTGCCATTGTTTTCTGAGGTAGACTGGTTGCCAGCCAAGGCTATCGAACCCAATCTGTCCTGTTATTTAACCCATAACTGGAGGGGAGTGACGGATTAATACCTTTTCCAAGGATATTTTCGCGTAAGTGACTGCAATGAATTCAACTGGAATTCGAACTCGGCTCCCAGATTCGTCGCACATCACCCGATATACATATATGTGCACATTATGATGAGGTCTTGGAAATGATGGAAACAAAAAGGAAATTAGTACTGAGCATCAGGAAGAGACAGCTGAACTTTCTGGGACATGCAATGAGGAAGGAGGACTTGGAGAACCAGATACTAACAGGCCAGATAGAGGGAAAAGGAGATAGGAGAAAGCAACGGATAATATATTTGAAGAGCCTAATCAGGTGGATGACGGAACGAGGATTGCATGGTGTAACAGGAGAAGGCGTGCTCAGAGCCACCAGGGATAGGGAGACGTGGAAAGCCATGATCGTCTAGGCCCTGAAAGGACAGAGCACATAGAATAAGAAACATTTTCATATGTGTGTATATGTACGTATGTACAGACACAAACAAACCTAAACACGCATGTGCTAGTTCGCATGCACGCACTCACACACACACGCAAGCACACACACAATTTCTCAATAAAAACGCATACTGTTGAGTTTCAAACAGAATAGAACGCGATGTAATTGTTAGCAAGCCGGTTTGATTCGTAACTAATTCAAGTGAGTTCGATCCTCATTGGGCAACTCATACTTACAGCCTTGTGGCACGTGTAAGTGGTGCTTAGAAAATCAACTTTTGGGTTCAAAACAGTAATAAACCTTCGGTTTTATAATTATTTGATTTTCGTTTATTTTGGTTCGCGGGGTCAATAGAAAATATGAATGAATACACTCCTGATCAAAATTTTAAGACCACTTAAAAATCTTTAAAAAGAAATATTTTTTTACGGATAGATTTTAAACTCCTCCAACTTAAGGTTACCAATACTACAATCTAAAAGGTTATGGAAACAAAAAGCTACATTCCAAACATTTTATTTAGAAATTTACATTTTTATAAAATTAGGCGATTTATACATGATCAAAATTATAAGACCACAGACAAAAATTCTACGAAATTGTACAAAAAGTGTATGAAAACATTCAACAACCAAATTTAATAATGAGTTCTACTTCCACTGCTTCTGATGACTTCAAAGATTCTGTCGGGCATGCTAGAAATAAGCGTTTCCATTAAGGTGCGGGGGATGTTGCTCCAGCTTCTGAAGATGGCTTCACAAAGTTCATTTTTTGTTGAATATTGTTTGTCATTGCGATAAACATCTCTTATCCATCCTCAAACATTTTCAATTGGGTTCAAGTCTGGTGAGCATGCAGGATGTCCTAAGAGATGGACCCCATTTTCTTGTAGAAAGGTCAAAGTCCGTCTTGCAGCGTGGATTGTAGCATTATTCTGTTGGAATAACCATCCATCCACACACAAACGATGGCCCTCCATCATCAATGATGCTTTTTGTAGCATGCTAACATAACCAGCTGCTGTTTGACAACCCTGCACCACCTGGAGCTCCATCGTCCCTCTGTAAGAAAAGGCATCCCATACCATTAGGACTCTCTACCACTATGACGTGTGGAGAAAATTTCAGGAGGCATGTTTTTGTTATGCCAATATCGTTGGAAGCCATCAGGACCATCGAGATTGAATTTTTTCTCATCAGAAAACAGGACTTTCTTCCACTTTTCAACGTCCCATGTTTGGTATTCACAACCAAACTTTAAGTGGCCCACCTTGTGACTTGGAAGCAGCCGAGGAATTTGTTTATGCTTTTTATTTACCATGCCTTTTTGTCGTAAGTGTCATCTGATGGTTACGGGAGTGCAATCAGCATCTGTGACTGCCTTAATTTGACTAGAAGAACGTCCCGCCTCTTTCATAACAACCCGTCTTATTCTCTTACTCAATGAAGGAGAAATTCTTTGGGGCCTACCAGAGGATTTTGATTTTCCATAATTCTCACTGTTCTTTAGAAAGTTGCAAATCACAGTTTGACTGCGATTTACCTTAGCTGCGATCGCCCGCTGTGACAAACTTTGCTTATGGAATTCTAGAATTCGAGAACGCTGAACTTTGGTAAGTTTACTTGCTTTAGGCATGGTAACACCTTTACGCAGTGATTGCTAATCTATAATTGAACTAAAAACATTGGAATTACCATAGATCTAACAATTTATACCCCTGGTCTTATAATTTTGATCATGCGTAAATTGCCTCATTTTATAAAAATGTAAATTTCTAAATAACATGTTTGGAATGTAGCTTTTTGTTTCCTTAACCTTTTAGATTGTAGTATTGGTAACCTTAAGTGGTAGGAGTTTAATATCTATCTGTAAAAAAAAAATATATATATTTTTAAAGATTTTTAAGTGGTCTTAAATTTGTGATCAGGAGTGTATTTACTGAATGAGGTAATTGACAGAAAGATGCCCTATTAAAATTTTGAAAAAAGAAAAAAAAGATTCTCTCCGTGTATTTGAGATTCAAAGAAGTACCCAAGACAATACACATTCATGCCCCCCCCCACAAACAAACAAACACCTATATATATATATATATATATATATATATATATATATATATACACATTCCATTTGTAAACGAGTTATTACGTGACCTAGGTTTTTACCATAAGTAGTGTCTTTAGGCGATTTGTAATAACTGATTTTACCGTTTACCATTTTTTTTAAGAACGCTCACACAACGGTGTTTTTTTTTCACGCTCACGTGGCAGGGAATTTTTGAACGCGCAATTTTTAAAATTACAAGAAATTATAACGTTTTCATCCATGGTTGTATGAACCTAATAGGTATTTATTTAGTATGGTTACACTTAGTCATAATTTCTGTTCTTTCATTCAACAGTTCGCTTTTGTTTGGGAATAGCATAACCTCTAACTTTTCTTCCTGGCACAGTCTACATATTTTCCCACCGTTGTAAGGCATGACTGTTTTCACTATACTCTACGTTAGGTCTGGGTCTTTTCCATATTTTGATTTAACTTTTCACACGTGGCTAGCCAATTTTGTACTGTTTTTTAAGTTTTATATTTTGAATGTAGACTTGTAATTGAACCACCTGGTCTTAAATGTGTCTTTGGTTGATCTAAAATATACTTTATTCTGGCCATTTAAGTCATTTACTTTTGCCTTGTAAATGACTTCTTTTGTATTGCAAAGTCCTTCAAGTAGACATTTATTGCTGTACCTGCAGTTGCATTCTTTATTAGTGGTCTTGTTTTTAACACTGCTATCTAAGTTTATGGCGTTTTGTTTTTTTCATGAAACTATCTAAATTACTAGTACAACTATAACTTAGCATGATTGCGTTTCTGTAGAAAATTTTGTCTAGCTCTGATCATTTTGGAAAGTGTCTATCTATCAGTTTAAAAAATATTTGTCCTATTTTCGTCTTTACCTCTAAATTAAACGGTGGGTTGAACCAGATAATGTTTCGTTTTCTATTATCGTTATTTGTTTTCTGTTTGGTTGAGAATTATTTTATAAAATGTTTTTATGGCCAAATTTTTCTTAGTGCATCTTTATAGTTTTTTCTTTTCATCAAATATTGTTTTGTTTGACGAATTACTTGATAGCCTGTGTTCTACTCCTTTGTGAATGTGCCTAATTATACTTTTGGGATGGTTGAATTTTGTATTTATGTACTTTAACTTAGTGTTTGTTTTCATGTCAATCCACTGGAAGTAAGGTTGATAAACTTAGAAAATTCATAAAGTTTTAAAATCTTTTGGTCTTAGCGTGGTAATTAACCCTAATATAAAAAAGTTGCCTTCTTAGACATAACATTAGATTTGGTTTCTAACACTTATCAACCTTACATTAAAAAATAATGCTAACCCAATCTATATAAACCCCAACTCTAATCACCAACCATCCATTATCAAACATATTCCATCATCAGTTGAACGCTGCATAAGCATACACGCCTCAAATAAAGAAATATTCGGTAAGCACAAAACAATTTACGATAAAATTCTTAGAGACAACAAAAATAACTCTATCACTCATACCAGTTTGCCCTATAATAATAACCTTTGTAAGAGTAGAAACTTAAACCAACGCCGCATAGCTAATAAATGCTTAACAAAATCTCTGGTATAATGTGTGTGATTTCATCCGTGGAGAATCCTAAGGATGCTAAAATTCATATCAGAAACACTATGAACGTTTTTAAAAAGCGCTTTTACAATCACCTTGCGTCCTTTAATAACAAGGACCAACAAAATATGACATCACTTTCTAAATATGTTTGGAAGTTAGAAAACGAAAATAAAACACCTAAAGTTAAATGGAAAATCCTCAAACAGGTCAGAACATCTAAATCGGTAAAGGAACCATGTTTCATTTGTCTTCAAGAAAAAATGGAAATCAGTAAATATATGAAGAGTGACATATTACTAAACCAGAGGCATGAAACCACAGTTAATTGCAAACACATTAAAGGACTAAGCTTACAATCATGCTAAAATTACAAAATCTGAAGTTCGGATGTCTAGAAAGGATAAACCTTTATAGTATAAACCTTAGTACCACGATATTCACTTTTAACTGCACGATCTCTCCTATATATTTTTACCTCTAATTTTACCTTTATTTCATACTACAAATTGTGATATAATTAACGTTTTCTATGAAAAAATATTTTCTTATATTTTAAATTACGTTTAAATATAAAAAGAACTCTTTAAACAGCTTCTAAGCCTATGTGTAGGATTTCACCATCCTTCCAAGAAACACACAAAACATTGTAGCTTTATACTTCACTAATATGGATATGTTTATCCACTTTCATTTCCTATCTCTTCTTAGCCTATCCTCTTTCATTTCCTCCCACCTCCTCCCATATCCACTTTCCTCCTTCTTCCTCTTTGTTAAACCCAAATGCCTGGTCATAAAAGGCTGTAAAGGACTATACCTTATCCTCTACCGTTAAAACTATCTCTAAAATTTTCAACATGTCCATTAACCACTTTTCTCCTACTTCTCCCCATTTTTCTCTGTTTGTTCAAATTCTAATTTACAACTTCGAATTCTGATTCCTCATTTTCTCCACCCCACTTACCTTTCACATAAAAGTTACCAATGTAAGGAAAAGAATTTTCCATCCCCCTTCACACTATCTGACGAGTCATTGCCCTTTTAATGTCGAAACAAAATGTACACTTTGTAGTAGATGATAATTTGTACACGATCTAAACCATAATTTATAATAAATATAGATATATAGATATATAGATATATTACAGACTGGATGATTGAGCATATTGAAGCAGCGAACCAGAACTGTTTTATTACTGAAATAAGCATTGCACTGTGATTCTTAGGTTTACACCTTAACATTTCATTAAACATTGGGTAGTGATCTCGTAAGATATGAACCTGCAAGTTAACCTGCCAGTCTGCCGGACATATTTTTATGTTTACATTGTTTAATATCTACAGACATTCTATTCCTGATATTGAGCGCCATTTCCACATAAATATACCAAATTTGAAACAGTTAATCTATCTATCTATCTATCTATCTATCTATACATACATACATACATACATACATACATACATACATACATACATACATACATACATCCCCTCCCAACACATATTTCTTCTTTGGGTAACTCTTATATATAGTGAGCGAATTAATCTATTTAAGAATATTTGATTTCCTCGAATGACTTCCTGCAACTTAATGGTAAAGCAGGTGAGCCTGGTCAGTATTTAGATGACCGACGATTTAGGAAAACCAGGTGCAATAAGTTTGGATGGTGGTCTAATAGAAAACAGGTTGGGATTGTAAATCGGAGAGCCGGGTTCCAGTTCAATTAGGGGTCGTTATATTTACTTATGCACAAATAGCATTGAAAATGGTATGAATCAAAGCTTTTCTACTCTAGCTATGGGTTAATTAGCAGGACTTGTATTAGTAAATCATTATTATTTAAAATAGAGAAAAAATCTTAATATCTAAAATAATTTAAGTAACCTGCAAATGGTTGAAATGCCCTAGAAAATGAATGAATCAGTTAATGGTAAAGTACACCTTGCATGATGTTTTTTTATTAGGAAGAAAACGCAGGTTCGATTCCACTCAGGAAAAGAAGGTGAGTCTGGTCAGTATCTACATCTTTTCCCACTCAAAATAATCTTCCTCGCAGTCAATATAATCTTCCACTCAGTCAAATTAATTTTCCACTCAGTCAAATTAATAAAAGATTACGATCATTTTAAATTGATTAAAACACAAGTAATTTATAAATCATAGGATAGTTACACACTAACCGGGTGATCCTCACCAGCAAGGCAGCGCTGGTTGTACTGCACTTACGCGAGCACTTGAGCATGGCAGCCATCGGAATCGCTTCATCGATTGAAATTTCGTCGCACCTCAGTCTGTTCTCCGCTTTTGACAACCCCTGAACTGGTTGCTACTCCATTATTTACCCTTCTCCCCCACTTGAGAGAGATGTGACACAAGGTCTTTTTTAACGTGGGGAACCTGAGCGCGTACACCCAGGTACTGGTCAAACATTACCTATCCACCGCGGTGGACAGGTTCTAAACCGGTCATAACTGGTCTTTACTTGTCTTAGGTGTGCCCAGCCCGAAGGCTAGGGCGACTCCAACTGGTTGCTACTCCATTTGAATGTTGACGCATAGTGACTATTTGTATATACCTTCGCGAATGATATCCAAATCTATTCATTATCCCTCTCCCTCTTTCTCTTCAGCACACACATAGCCACACATCTCAATGGGGTTGAGCACGTAACTATAGTGGGCCAAGCGTAGTATAACCATACCCTCAAGATCAGCAGCACTTCTAATGCAGTGCTCGGTTTGTGGATGTGCTGGCGCTTTATCAATAATCATAACTGTGTTTGCTATAATGATGCTATGCTCGTCTCTGGCTATACGTCGTGTCGCCGACAGCCATTCTCCGTTCGATCCTTTTTCATCGACCTTCTCCTCTTGTTCCAAACCATCATTTCTTGTAGTTTCAATAGTTTTATTACATAAATCCTCCGTTATTTTTATGTTCACTATTCATGATATCTGGTTGGTAGATAGTCTTCTTGATATTTATCCGTTTGGAGCCCAAGTGTCTGTCAATGGTGCTTGTACCCACGTTGAGATTGAACTCGTTCAGTAGATTTTGCTTCTGTGATTTTAAATTGTGCGTTGTGGTGCAGTGGATATCGGCTCGGAACGAGAAATCGGGGAGCCGATTTCGAAGTCCAGTTGAATTCCTTGCATTCACTTACACGCAAATACCCTTGGGAAAGGTATTAATCCGTCTCTTCCTTCCAGTTATGGGTTAAATAACAGGACAGATTGTGTTCTATAGCCTTGACTGGCAACCAGTCTACCATAGAAAACAATGGCAACATACTGCGTGATAATCTTCTGCCCAGTCAGTCATTTCTCGAAAAAGACATGATCGCCCAAGTGTGTATCACGTATGGTACTTAATTGACTGATTTTAGGGTGCCTGCAGGATTTTCTGATAATTTTCCCAGTAAATACTCTTCACGTACTGCCTAAACTTTACTGTGCCGAAACCGACCTCTACGCATTGTGGACCGGGTTCACTGCGAATACCACCCCCTTGTGGTCTTCTCATTTATGCTATTGTTTTCCACAACTTCCTTCCCGTCACCACCATCCCTGGCAGCCATTCTCACTCGTTCTTTGGCAGCCGAATCAGTTTTCATGTTATTTCCTCTCCTGACGCCTTGCTTGGGTCCTCTCTTACGGATATTTGGTGCAGTACTATCGGATGCATCAGAATGTTCAGAAGAAGAACAGACAAATGATATCTTACTAACAAGTTTTACAAGTAAATACATTGTTAATACTGAGTTATATAAATTCAAAATCAACAAAGTTATAAATAAATAAAGCTAATTTAATCATTTGACTCGGTAGAATTAATTTGAGTGGGCGGAAGATAAATTTGAATATGTGAAAGATTAATTTGAGTGGGCGAAAAGTTAATTTGACAGGGAAAAGGACGACAAATCGGAGAGCCATGTTATAGTTCTGTTAGAGTTAGTTATATTCACTCCCAAACAAATAGCATTGGAAGTAGTATAAATTAAGTTCTTCTACTCCAGCTATAGGTTAGTTAGCAGGAATTGTATTAGTAAAACCTTATTATCTCAAATAGAGAAAAAAAATCTTGCAATTTGAAAACATTTAAGTAATCTGCAAATAGTTCAAATGCCCTAGAAAATGAATGTATCGGTTAATGGTAAAGCAGGCCTTGCGAATGTGCGTTTGTTTTCATATTAAGAAGAAAACAAAGATTCTATTCCACTTAGGAGGCAAATTTTCTTTAATAAAACTTCGATTTCTAAAATTTCATTTTTAAAATATAAGAAACAAATAAAAAACAGGTTAGTCACTGAAAAACTAAGTATAAAGTTTATTCTAATATAAAATAGTGTCCATTAATTGCTCTTATATATATATATATATATATATATATATATATATATATATATTAGAAAAAGAAATAGGGTTGTTCCAATGAGAGAAATTGGTATAGAATAAAAAGTACGAGAGGCCGTAAACGTTTTGTTTAAAGTGTATATTTATTGTTGTTGTTATTATACATGTTATGATAGCTTAACTGTCCATAGTGGTATTTGTGACACTACACGTGTTTCGAGTCTAAAGTTGACTCTCTTCAGGCGAATAAACTTGTCGATACGTAAAGCCACAAGTTTACTCGCCTGAAGAGAGTTGCTTCCAGTTATTTTTGTCCTTAAGGCTATAGCCGTTGGTTAGTTTCTGCGACTTGACCCAAAGAGTTGTGAGTTCAATATCAGGCTACAGCAGCGGCGAACAAGTAACATAGGTTAGAGGGAGATAACTCATGACTAGCAGAAGAGGCTCTATGCAAGGGATGAAGATGATATACCCCAGTGATTGTAATAAAAGGAGTTCCTAGCACCTGAAGAAGGCTGGAGCGTACAACGGCCGAAACGTCATACAAATGGCTACAGAAATGAGGACAATAGTCCGAATAATGTAAATACTGTAAATAAAAAGACGTTATACCAGAAAAATAAGAAAAGTGAATTGGCTTACCGCCGGGGGAGGGTAAATAAATTAAGTAATAAACGAAATTTGAAAATGGAAAAAAAAAATACAAAAATTGCAACGCATGTAGTTGATACAAAACAAATGTAAACAAATAACTTTTTGTGTAATTTTGGTAAATATATCTGTTAAAATGAGATGTCAACTTCCTTTTAATTTTTGCGTAATTTATCGAAAATTGATCCATCGATCCCAGTACAGGTCAATGTGATTCGAATTATTCTAAGGTTATTCAGTGGGTATAATTGTGGATCCGAATGCAGTTTGTTATTTTTTTATTATTTAGATATTATTGTTTATTTTACTGTTGGTTATTATTACTCTGTTTTCTGTACGTTATATATACATACATATATATATATATATATATATATATATATATATATATATATATATATGTACAAATTTCTGCATATAAACATGAACTAGTATTTATATATCGCCAACTTTAAAGCATAAAGATAATTCTAAAGAAAAATTATTAATATAATCTGAGAAATATGTGTATAAATGTGTTAATAGTAAAATCATTTTTGGCTCTTTTTTGAGAATTACAGGTTTGACCTATAAGAATATGTTTCAGACTAACCTTTCAAATTAACGTGTGTGCTTTCACACGCATTCACTCATATGTCCGAATCTACCAGCATCCCAAAACACTCATATTTATAGTAGTTTTTCTTGTGGAGTAATATAGCAAGATGGGTCATTATCTAACATTACTTGTCAGAGTGAAAAGAAAACCATAGCATTCGTATTCGACTGCCTGCCTTTAAGCTTACTTTCCATTTAGGACAAAAGTATTGATTAAGCGAGTATAATTCGAGGCAGACAGCACTTACATCCGCGATATGTATTTTACGTCTATAGGCAGGCACCAACTTCCGCGTACACGAACAATATTGGCTGTAATGAAGCAACATAATTTTACGACGTGAAAAAAACTCGATTTAAATTTGAAGTGTAAATGTAGACTTTTTAAAAAATTCATTGTGATTTTTAATATATATTTATTTGTTTTGCTAAATAACAAACTTGTTTTAATTTAATCTCCTCTTTAATCCTGATTCCAACGGAAAAGCAATTAATACAAGACTGACCCTTTTCCGTCGTTGTTGAATACATGAAAGTGAATTATAAAAATAAGCGACTAGTAATTCAAGGAGCCGTTTGGCGCAAAACGCTTTTGTTATATTTTAATATATTGTCAGAAATCATAGAAAATCCCACACCTCTAAAGTAGAATAGAAAAGTTTGACGCCTTTAACCATAACATTATAATAAATACTTGTACTCTTTGGAAAAGCGGTTATTGCACAGAAAAAGCTTTCAAAGATGAAAAACAATCATTGTAATATTGATAGAAATATTTTGATGGGAGGTCATTTCGTTCAAATAAAAACACAATCATATGCACTAACGTGATGTAATGGTTAGCAAGCTTCTCTCACTAGAGAATTTACGAATGAATAACGAGTTTAATCTCAACTGGGTGCCCCATACTTCTGGCCTTGTACCATATCTAAGCTACGCTTAGAAAATTATTATACCAGCGGGATTATTCTGATTTAGGCTAAACTAACACATTCACTCAATAAAACCAGAACCCAACTAATATTACAACAAATTTTAGGTAAATTTCGACTTTATTCATCAACATAGTCTTCTTCTAGGGGGACACATTGATTCCAACGCTTTTCTAACAATTCGATGTCCTTTTTGTAGAACGATTTGTCTTTGGTGTCAAAATACGCCTAGGTTTCCGGTATGGTTCTTCATTGTAGCCAAATCTCTTTCTCTGGAGCATTCTCTTGATGTTTGCAAATAGCCAGTAGTCGTTAGGGGCCAGATCTGGGTAGATTCGAAAGATATTCGAAGTGCAATTCTTTTAGTTTGCGATCGACTTGTGACACGGTGCGTTGTCTTGATAAAAGATCACTTTTTTCTTCTTTATTTGTGGCCATTTTTTTGGCGATTTCTTCCTTCAAACGCAACCAATAATGATATATAATATTCGCTATTGATGGTTCTTCTTTGCCCAAGGCAATCGATAAACAAAGTATTTTGCGCATCCCAAAATACGGAGGCTAAAACCTTACCTGTTGATGTTTGCGTCTTTGGTCGCTTTGGACGGCTTTCATCTGCTACTGTCTACTCAGCTGACTGCCGATTTGAATCTGGAGTAACGTGATGGATCCATGTTTCATCTTACATATTTACGCAAAAACTCTTTCTTGTTGCGTTAAAACAGTTGCCAACAACGCTGTGAATCTTCGACGCGTTGTTGTTTTTGATCTCCTGAAAGCAAACGCGTCACCCATTTTGAAGACAGCTTTCTCATTGACAAATATTCGTGCAAAAATGGTGAATACATTGTCCTCTGATATATTCAATTTCTCAGCCAACTCACGTAACTTCAATTTAACGAGTTCGTAGGTATTTTTGGTGTTTTCGGTGTTTTCGGTGTTTTCCGGGACAACTGCCGATTTTGGATGACTGAGCGTTCAGCATCGGTTGTGTCGTTTAAAGTCAGCATACCATCTATTAACCATTGTTTCCGACCGAGCAGAATCCGAATAACACTTAACAAGCCATTGATTTGCTTGAACAGTATTTCTTCCCAACAGAAAGCAATGCTTTATCAACACACGAAATTCAGATTTTTCTTTTGTTTTGAAAATTTGCAACAGTAGCTTCACTTAAATAACTCTAATTTGTAAACGAATGATTCGATTGGGCCAAGATTTTGTCACATGGAATTTGAAGGTTAGTACTTCATAAAAATCATATTGATCTTTATTAATTGTACCATGTGGGGGATACTAGAATCAAGAAAGTACAAAAATTTAAATACCTAGGGAGTGTTCTAACAGGAGATGGAAAGTGCGACACAGAGATCTGAAGGCGAATTGGCATGGCAAAGGACGCGTTCCAGAAGCTGAGTAAAGTACTAACACACAGTAAAATTTCTGGATTGCTATGTGATGTCAGTTATTCAATACGGCAGTGAATGCTGGACAATATAATCGAAAATGAGGACGAAACTGGAAGCAGCGGAAATGTGGTTCTACAGAAGGATGCTGCGGATATTGTGGAGTGATCATGCAAGCAACGATGAGGTGTTGGGAAGAATGGCAATAAAAAGGAAATTAATACTGAGCATCAGGAAGAGACAACTGAAGTTCCTGGGACACGCAATGAGGAAGGAGAACCTGGAGAACCTGACTGGCCAGATAGAAGGAAAGAGAGACAGAGGAAGGCAGCGGATAACATATTTGCAGGGTCTGATCAGGTCGATGACGGAACGAGGGTTGCCAGGAGTAACAGGAGCAAACATACTAAGAGCCTCAAGGGATAGGGAGACGTGGAGGACCATGTAGCATCCACATCTTAAACATCAACAGATAATAAAACAGTTTAAAAAAAAAGCTACAATAGCAAATAACGACGGTATCCTCTTCGAGTTTATTTCTATTTTAAACAAGGAAAGATAAAAATTTGCTTGGTTCCTCGACCACATATATTTACTCGTGCTACTAGATTCCTTGCATTCACTTATGCACAAATACCCTTTGGGAAAGGTATTAATCCGTCTCTTCCCTCCAGTTATGGGTTAAATAATAGAACAAATCTTCTGCCCAGTCAGTCGTTTCTTTTTTTTAAACATAATCGCCCAAAGCGTGTATCACGTATGGCACTAAACTGACTGAATAGATTCACCTCTTTTACCAATGAAATAGTTAAATAAAAACTCCTCTTCTCCACAAACAGTTTCCTTTCTCGCACTGTAGAACTCCCTAACGTTTGCTTGTTTCTCTGATAGCTACAATTTCCCAAAAATTAAATGAAACGACAATTGCCATCTTCTGTCTATTTGATTCCTATCCATCTTATATCTTTTCTTCAATATTCCCTGTACTTTCGTTTTTCTCTCACTGTAAACCCTTGCGAACCAGTTGTGGTTCTATCTTGCTTAAGGTGAAATTATTATTAAAAAAGAAAAGAAAAGAGAAAATGAGCAATAAGAAATATATTCAAAGTGTAACCTTTTTCTATGAATTATGAAAATAGGTGTTTTGCATTTAAATGGCCTCCTGAACTCAACGGTCGCTTATTTTCATAATTCCTGCTAATGCATTCCTTAAATACGAAATTAGAATGGTTGAACATTATCTGTATTTTGCCTGAATTCGGTTAAAAGAGATCTGCACTAGCACTTAAACAACAGTAGTATGTGATATACGCCAGGAATTATCATTAATCGAAATTAATGTCAATCAGAAAAAAATATTCTAAGCGAAGTTGATCTCTGGTAATCCCAAATATATACAATTCTCTTGCATAATACACAAATGATTTATTGATTCTTTGTTGAATTCATGAAAGGGAATTATGAATTTAAGGAGCCGTTTGACGTGAAACAATTCGTTATATTTTAACATATTGTCAGAGAGTAGACAAAATTACACAATCCTGAAGATTGTTACTGACCTGAAATGATGGAATTAGAGCAACAAACGTTACAAATTTTATGTGATACCAAAATAATTGCTGTACTCGGTGTCACAACCGAATATAAAAAGGAGGTAGGTGACTCAGAACGTCTCCCTAAGAGGTATCCTATAACCATCAAATTTAGAACCGACTTCTTATTAAATCCACTGTCGTGCAAGTTTCCTTAGGGAAAATATGAGTGAATTATTCATTGTTTACAGCTTATTAACCTCTTACACGTTATTTAAACAGATAAAATATTTTTAGATTGTAAGAAATTGTTTGTAAATAATAATGTTTTAATGTTACAACTCGTACTAATTAACCCATAGCTGTTGGACGTGTGAATTCATGCCATTCACAAGAATACTTGCGCGTAAGTGAATATCAGTCATTTAAGTGCCATACGGGAAACACGCTTGGGCGATCATGTCTCGAAAGAGACATGACTGACTGGGCAGAAGATTATCCCGCAGTAGGTTGCCATTGCTTTCTGCGGTAGCCAGCCAAGGCTATAGAACCCAATCTGTCCTGTTATTTAACACATAACTGGAAGGAAGAGACGGATTAATACCTTTCCCAAGGGTATTTGCCCGTAAGTGAATGCAATGAATTCAACTGGAATTCGAACTCGGGTCCCCGATTTCTCGTTACGAGCCGATATCCACTGGACCACTACGCACTTCCAAGTGAATATAACGAGCCCAATTTGAAAATTGTAACTCTGGAAAGGTATTAATTTTCTTCCCCAGTCTGTGGTTAAATACTAGAACTTGTATATGAAAAATCATTTTCTTCTGAAAATGTTAATGCAGTATTCACTTGTACAAATAAAGAATTATTTTTATTATCCAAAAGAATATATTTTGGTTTTATATAACCCTCAAAAGTTTGGTAAACCGTAAAAAATATCAGTTATACATTTCATTGCTTTAGTTTTAATTTATTCGAATCCTTCGGCATTTGAAAGGAAGTATTATTGAATTGAAGAATGTAAATATTTTTTTTTTTAATCATCTCACCCCAAGCAAGGCATTCCACTGCCACTATTGCGCATAGGGGAAGGTAAAGAGAAGGAGTGGTTAGACATAGGGAATGTCAGGAGGAAGGTGACAGATGAGTAAGGATAGCGAGGATGAGGAATGGGCAGATGGGAAGAGTGTTTAAAAGAATGGGAGCAAGTTAGTGTGTTAGGAGGTGTCTATTGACCTTACATTTAAACTCCTGGAGATTGTAGCCGTCGGGGAAGCAATCGTTTGGAAGAGAATTCCACAGTCGGGAAGTGCGAGGAAAGAAACTGTTGGAGTAGAAGTTACGGCTGCAATTTATCGGTTTCACTGTAAAAGGGTGGGATCTAGTTGCTAATCTAGTATCTCGTTCAAATTCGTATTTAGGGGGCACTAGTGATCTTTGCCGCGATAAATAATTTATTTCATTTTTTGCGTCTGTTTACTGAATCTCATGTTCGAAAATTGTGAGAAGGTGCGTCTACGGGTGTGGGATGCTTTCTCTTAGTTTCTTTCTTGTTATGCTATGTTATAGCGAATGCCAATTTTGTTGAAATTCTTTCTTGACAGATTTGGAGTTAGTTTTTGGATTCTCACCCTTAGAAGATGTCTTTCAAGATTGATTCGCGAAACATTATTTTTTCTTCGAATCTGTATCATAAGATTCTTTTTTCAATATCAAATTATACAGGATTCAGTAAACAAAAAAAAAACATTTCAGAAACTTCACAACAGGCCTCAACTGCAGAAATAACGTGTGGGTCACTCCTTCATATATAAAGATTTAATAGACCGGTTAAAAAAAGTTAGCTGAAGAGAGTGACAAGAAAGGACTACAAATAAATTGCAAGAAGATCAAATGCATGGTCATCAGCAAACAGAGCAGCCAAAAATGCCAAATACAGGATGGGGATACTAACATCAAGCAGGTACAGAAGTTTAAATATTTGGAAAACGTTCTAACAAAAGACGGAAAGTGTGACACAGAGATCCGAAGGTGAATTGGCATGGAAAAGGACGCGTTCCAAAAGCTGAGTAAAGTATTAAGAGACAGGAAAATTTCGCTAGAAACAAAGAAGAGTACTGGATTGCTATGTAATGTCAGTTTTTCAATATGGTAGTGAGTGCCGGACAATATCATCAAAGATGAAGGAAAAACTTGAAATAACTGAAATGTGGTTCTACAGAAGGATGCTGCGAATATCACGGATCGAGCATGATGAGGTATCATTAAATTATGGAAAGGATAAAAACGAAAACGGAATTAATACTGAGCATTAAGAAAAGGCAGCTAAAGTTCCTGGAACATGCAATAAGGAAGGAGGGCGTGGAGAACCTGATACTAACAGGCAATATAGAGGTAAAAAGAGACAGGGAAAGCAGCGAATAACATATTTAAAGGGCCTGAGCGGGTGAATGCCAGAACGGCGGTTACATGGTGTAACAGGAGAAAGCGTGCTAAGAGCCACCAGGGATAGGAAGACGTGGAAAGCCATGATCGCTTACATTCCTGAAAGGACAAGGCACAAGAAGAAGAAGAATAAAATTTAAGGAATAAAAAGCCAACAAAATGATACCAATATTGCCAATAAAAATGTTATTCATTATATGTTAATCTTTTGACTAAATTTAAGCACGAAGAGAAAGATTTTAAATCGCTTACGGCCATATCACTTTGAATACACTGGTTCTCGCTCGATCAACGAAGATAAGTAATGTTGAGCCTGGTCAGTACTTAGATGGGTGACCGCTTGGGAATACCAGCTGCTGTACGCGTAGGATGACAGATGTACGTTGTGGTGCAGTAGATATCGGCTCGGAAAGAGAAATCAGCGAGCCGAGTTCAAATTCCAGTTGAATATCCTGCATTCACTTAAGCACTTGTACCCTTGGGAAAGGTATTCATCCGTCCTTTCCCCCAGTTATGGGTTAAATAACAGCGTAGGACTTGGGGATCCTGGCCTTAAAAACAAATCCCACTGAATCTTGATACTCGAAAAGAAAAAAGTATTACTACACACAAAACTTATATAAAAACAACAATAAATTGTTGAAAGAAAAAGGTATTACCAGCAATTAACAAATAAAAACTTAGTTGGCAATAAATGACCCCGCCGAGGTTGATATGCCATAAAAACAAAACAACCAAAAAGATTTTAAAGTGTTCTTTTTCGTGGAATAAAGTGTTCTTTTTCTGAGAAATGTTGTTGCGGGTTCGAGGTCTCAGCGTGAGAATTATACTCTCTGAGTAAACGCAAGATCCCTATTTAATCTCTCAATGTGTGAATTTATTTCTAAAAATAAATTTCAACTCCGATCTGCACTGTTCTTTGGCTGTTTAATGAAGACGCCCGAAGCACGCATCTGATCTCATCAACGCTATGAAACGTCGAAATGTGCAATGCCATGTAATTGTTGTTGTCCCTAATGGATTTTATGTGTTTTCTATTCGGATCTATTCAGCTTATACAGCGAACGAATTTTGTGAGAAATAAAATTCTTGTCAGGATTCGTCATTGGCGGCCACAATCTCAACAATATAAGATACGCTGATGACATGGTACTGATAGCAGACACGGAAAAGAAAATTCAAAACCTCCTACAAAAGATAGCAAGAGAAAGCGAGAAGAAAGGACTGAGCATAAACTTAAAGAAAACTGAATGTATGGCCATCAGTAAAGAAAGACCCCAAAATGCCATCTACAGGTCGGAGAAACTAAAATAAAACAAATAAAGAAATGTAAATATCTGGGAAGCGTTTTAATAGAGGATGGAAAGTGCGAGATTGAGATCCAAAGACGCTTTGGTATGGCCAAGGACGGATTTCAGAAGCTAACCAATGTACTGAGAGACAGGAAAATCTCACTGAAAACAAAGAAACGAGTGCTCGATTGCTATGTGATATCTATTTTTCTGTATGAAAGTGAATGTGGACGATCTCCTTAAGAATGAAGGAGAAACTTGAGACAGCCAAAATGTAGTTCTACAGAAGGATTCTGAGGATACCATGTACTAAACACGTGAGCAACGATGAAGTGTTGGAGAGGATGCAAACAAGAATAAATCCAATACTAAACATCAAGTAGGTGCACCTCAATGAAGTGTTATTGTTAGCAAGCTTGTGTCACTAGAATTATGATAACTGAGAAGTGAGTCCGAGCGTCACTGGGTGTCCCATACTTTTGACCTTGTACCACATCTAAGCTATGCTTAGAATATTACCATACTTAACATCAGGTAGAGATAGCTGAGGTTTCTTGGACACTTAATGAGGAAGGAGGTCCTGGAGAATCTAGTACTCACAGGACCGATAAAAGGGAAGAGAGACAGGGGAAAGCAGCGTGAGACATATTTGATAGGCTTGAGCAAATGAATGGCGGAGTGTGGTTTGGGAGAAATACCAAGAGGAAAAATATTGAGAGCTAAAATAGCGAAGTGGAAGTCTATGATCGCCTACATCCTGAAGGAATTAGGTATATAAAGAAGAAAATCCGAAGATCGAATTCTGTTCCAATTTCTCCAAAATAAGTTTATTTTTTTTGCATTGATTGCAGAAAAATAAATATATCAGATTTGAATTCTTACAATTCAAAGCCGGTGGTTTAAATAATACTATGACACTTTCATTTAAGTGTCAAAAAGTTGACTAGCGAAATTAATTAAATGAAAATTAATTAAATGATAATTAATTAAATCATTAAGCCAATTTTCCCAAAATAATTTTATTTTTATTTTTATTTTTTTGTATTTATTGCAGAAAAATAAATATATCAGATTTGAATTCTTGTTCAGTTATATGGGATAATGTGTTAATACACCGAACCCGCGGATGGTCATTGATACCTAAATTTCAATGGCTGCCACCGATCCCAACCGAAAAAAAATGATGTCAATTTAAAAATTATTATCTTATTGTTTTTTGAGTGTCTTGAAAGAACCCAGAATGTTTTTTTTTATATTTCTAGTCTAATTCTGCTGCGAGCAATATTCGTCAGAATTCAGGTGAGAAGTTGTATTATGGCTGATTGTCCGATGGAGTTCGCATTCGTCTGAACATAGTTTCTCAGCCAGTGATATGAAAATGGATCTACTTAGATTTTCTGGGATATCTCCACTTTTGTATATTTTCATTATTATGTCTATAATCTGCTCATTGGTGAAATCATCTAAGGCTATCATCATTTCTTTTATGATTCCATCCGTTCCTGCCGCTCTGTTTCAGCTCAATTTGGCTAGTGTCGATTTCACTTCAGATTTTAATATTTCTGGTTCATCGATATTTCTGTTTATTGGCTGTTGTTCTCATTCGCTTTGGAAAATGTATTCGTTCCTTCTTTGGGGTATCTTATCTTTTTCCATTGTTCCTCTTTTGATTTATGCGCATGTTTTTTGTCCTATTATTTTCTTGTTAATTTATGCATTGTTGGGACGCCCGGGCCTATTCGGCTATAATGGACTATTCCATTACTATGTAAAGTAATGGTGGCATCTACGTAAGAGAGTGTGCCGAGCAGCCGATCGACAAGTCAGTCGTAGACTTCCGGTGACGACCCGGAAGTACCCATTGCTCATACTACGTCTTACGACGGTTAAAACGATTAACCTTTATTCTTGTATTGGATACTAATAACCTTTGTAAATACTATTTTCACGGAATACAACAATTAACCTATTCCTGTTGTTGAGTTATTTATTCTTACTCACGACATAACATGTATAAACGTTATTCTTTCTATTTCGGCACACTATTCGTTGAGCTATTACTCTTTTGCCTGCTTGTATTTATTTTCTAATTTATTTGTGCAACGTAGGATGTGCGTTGTGGTGCAGTGGATATCGGCTTGGAACGAGAAATCGGGTTGCCGAGTTCGAATTCCAGTTGAATTCATTGCATTCACTTACGCTCAAATACCCTTGGGAAAGGTATTAATCCGGCTCTTCCGTCCAGTTATAGATTAAATAACAGGACAGATTGGGTTCTATAGCCTTGGCTGGCAACCAGTCTACCGCAGAAAGCAATGGCAACCTACTGCGGGAAAATCTTCTGCCCAGTTAGTCATGTCTCTTTCGAGACATGATCGCCCAAGCGTGTTTCATGTATGGTACTTAACTGACCGACCCTATTCTGTATCATAATTTCGCATTGTTTTCTGTCTCGTTTTCTTGTCTAGAATTTCATCTGATATCCATTCCTAACGGTTGAGAGACCGATGAAGCTTATAGAATATTAATGAGTCCGCATAATAACGAAAAATAATAAAATTATAAATTGTTCAGTTATATGGGATAATGTGTTAATAAAACATAGGTATTGTTATATATTTAACTGTCTGGTACAAGGCCACAAACAAACACGGGTATATATAAAAATATATGTTATATTTTTATTAACGACGATGGACCGTGTGGCCTAGTGGCAGGAGTGAGAGAGCGCGCTTCTAATTAGTGGGCTTCGACGGGAGTGTAGCCTCTCTGCTTAGCTCGTCTAGCTTCTTCTTCGACTTCTTAGACTGACTGCCTGTCGAGACTGACTTCTTCTCCGACTTCTTAGACTGACTGCCTGTCGAGACTGACTTCTTCGACTTCTCTGTTTCGACTTCTGACTCTGACGAGACTGGCCAATCCGTGTTTTTCGCAGTCTTTATATATCTTCCAAAACCGGAACTCGTTTTCTTCCAGGTTTTGCCTCTATCCGCGACGCCTACTCGACGCCCACGTAATTCTCAGAGTCACCTGTCTGTTTGCTCTGAGCTATTTCCGCTCTGCCGGAAATAGGGTCAAAATGACATCCGCTGCTTTCAATGACCGAAAACACCCACGCTTCATCAGCCTTCTTGGGTGGGGCCAGATTATTATATTACAGTATAAGCTTTATCTTATGGATTTATAATTTCAAATTAATGCTGCAATATTTTTGCTTGCGAATTATATCATAAAACTGTTACTAACTTAGATTGGCTAATATCAAAACATTGGCTTGCGTTAAAAAAATCTGTCATTGTATATACAATTTCAAAAGAGTAATTAACTTTGTAATATGCGATGTGGTGTAATTAATACGAATGAGAAATAGGGGTGACGAGTTCGAATTCTAGTCAAATTTGTTTCATTCACATACGGAGAAATACCCTTGGGAAAGATATCCATGTCTTATCCTTCAAGCTATGGATTAAATAGCAGGGTTTTATAGCCTTGGTTGGCAATTAGTCTACAGCAGAAAATAATCGCAAACTAC